>MU228111.1:1634966-1655032 GCA_018584345.1 Thuja plicata
CTAAGGGAGATGAATCATATTTAATTAAATAGATAGAAGAATATAACAAATATAATTAATTAAAATTAACTATAATGTTATGGGAATATTAATTAAATTAATATAAGGACAATTTTGGACGTCTACACAACCAATTATAACTTTGTTAATACTAATGACACTTCTTTATAAAAGATGTTATAATTTGACAACTTTACAACTTGACAATTTTGACAACTTCACATGAAACTTTCCAAAATCGATCCAAATGATCCCAAGTGGTCTTAAATGACTTATTAGACTAAAAATAATTAAAAATTAATTAAAATTAAAAATTACCACATGCATACCATGATGCCCCTGCATCATATTCCCTAGACAGAAAAAATTGAGTTCCACCAAACTTCTTTCTAGTCTTCTAGTTCCTTTGTACACTTCCATTATTTTATTTTTGCAAGACCTTAACTATATATTTTTTAAATTGGTCCATGGGTTCTTTTCAGTCCAACAACGTGTTTTTTTAGTCAAGGCCAATTTGACACCATATACCCATGGTTTGTTGCTTGTCTCCTCATTCTAACTTTAGCTTTGACTACCATTGGAGATTTATATTCTCTTTCATCCACTTTGTCTTTATTACCTACATAGGAAACAAACATATTAAAGAAATAATATTATTATTCTCCATACTTCACTTCTTCATCCACCTCATGTTGTTTTCCATATATTATTTTCTCTTCACTATTCCCCAAAATATTTGGCACCACGTCAACCTTACAAAACCATTCATTTTTTATTTTTGAATTGCTCATTCATTCTTTTGTTCTCCTTGACGTCAACATTTTCAACTCTTGGTTCTTATCTTGAGAACCATGCTACCTCTTTACCCTCCATAAATATCTTCTCTCCTTGGAATATCCTTTAGTTCTCTACAACTTCTTGTGTTGTCACTTCATCTTCCTAAACATCACCCTCATCAACGTCACTATTACTTTCATTAGTTTGAGAAAATTCAAAAGAAATTTCTTCAACTTATTTTTCAATTTGTTTTTAAAACAACATGTATTTTCAAAATTTGTTACCTCACCATTACCTCATTTGTCTTTAATTTGTACTACTGTATATTTGTCTTCTCACTTAGCAACAAGATTTTAAAACATATGTACTCATCTTTCAAGGTCGTTAATGTATATTTCTTCCCATCTTTTTCCAACTCATATGTGTTATTCTCTTTGTAATGATTTGTTGTCCTACTATAATTCCACAACCTTCCAAACACGAGGTGACATAAATCCAAATGCATAATATCACAAACTATTTCATCCTTACAATTGCCTATGTGAAACTCAACTTTTTATTTCTCACTTACGGTTACTTGAGTGCATGTTTGAAGCCAATTCACTGAATAAGGTGTGGGGTGTTGTATTCTTTCCAAACCCATTTTATCTACCATATATTCAAGAGAAATATTATCCATGTATTTCTCTGAAATCATAACTTTATAGCATTTACCTTTGGACTTGCAGGTAGTTTGAAATAATCTTTCCTTTTTCAACTTGCTTTCTTTCTTGGCTACCATTTCTTCCTCTTGTAGCTTCTTTGTCATTTCTTGCTCCTATAGTTTCTCTGTCACTTTGAACAATGTATTTAATAATGTTGGTTCCCTTTTCCCATATTTCTTCTTATTAAGAGTCATCCTTCCAAAATACAAACTTCCAAAAGTTGTCTTGCCAAGATTTTTGGGCTCTCAAACTTATTTTCAAGAAATTTTAGGCTATTATACCAATTGGATGCAGAGGGACAGCTTTCACATTGGTTTAAACATAAAATTGATCAAGGGTTTCAACAATTCCAACATAGGTGAAACCTATGTATTCTTCCTAGACCACTACCCTTGGGTTTACTTTGTAACCTTTTAACACATCTATATTGGATACTTTAGGTGACATGTAAAGGCCTATTATAAAACATAAAATATCATAAAGATTCCTTATGGTGACTTACAATTGTGCAACAATATACTCTCAATGAATTTATTACTATTTTCAAACAAGGGAAGACCACACTTTCAGTGATTTAAGATCTTTCCATTACAAATTGTTTCAATCGCCCAACCTTTGACTTCAAAGGCTTCTCACATAATCCTTGAGTGAATCCCATCATTTCTCCATCCCAAATACACTTTGACACCTTCAAATAAACTTTGACATCTCCTAACACCTACTTCTCCCAACATTGTCATACTCTATCCTCTTAGGAAAATAATTTAAAATTTGATCAAAACTTCATGAAATACTCTGAAACTTTCAGGTATGTTATAATATTCTACGATAGACTTCTCCACAAAATTTCATGATTTTCCACCTTGCCAATCTGAAGAAATGAGTTTTTTCCTCAAATTGAAAACCATAGTGATGCAAATTTCAAGGGTATTTTGATCCAATCACTAAATCCTTTATCTCTCTATGAAGAGTAGTAAACCCCAACTCTTAAACCCTTAAAAATTGATGCAAAACACAACCACAATACCCCCTATGAACCTATGGATGGCAGATAACTAAGATGGGTTCATCTTGAATGGATTCACTAGGATTTAAGCCACTAGCCTTAGTGCCAAAAGATGGCTACAAGGCTTAAAATTCCACACAAGGGTTAATGGGGTTATTAGACACCATGGAGGAATCAAAATGGATTTAATCCATGCACACAATCAAATTGACTGAGACCTTTGGGTGCACTTGCTAAATTGTCCAATCTAATGCTTGTAGCCATGTCCAGGCAGTACAGTCAACTTAACTTTGGAAAGTTCCAAAGGAATTATGGATTGAATAGAAGATACAAATACCCTTTATAAATATACATCTAAAATAGGAACACCAAGGATTGATGATTCATTACATAGGCTAGGTTCAATATTTTCATACTGGACTAGATGGCTAATTAGGCCTCCATTAAAGAAGGAAGTGCTAGAAAATGGAAGTTTTTCCTTCTGAAAACAATTAGAACAATTAGGTATCTACAAGGAAACATCAAATCCACAATTAGTTCCCTTTTTTTTTGGTTCACTAGGAGTTATACACTACTGCGTATTTTCAGAATTGGTGCATACATAGAGATATACACCTAGGGTTTGATCACACGGCCATCTCCCTGCATCATCATGAAAACTACTTGTAGAATAATTAAAAGCATAATAAAAATAAGATTTCTAATAGAGGTTATGAAATTCCCATGGTGGAAACACTTTCAAACTGAAAAACAAAATGAAACCCTTAGAAATGGACAAAAACTAGAGTTGCAGAGATAAAAATCATGATAACAGTAGTTATAGGTAAGATCTCTTCACCAAACCAGTTTCATTCGAAGGATAATATATAGGGGGATCTTTTCCAATTAGTCTTTTGTAGAGTTGAATCTATACATGTTTGTACAATCCACAATAACATGAAAAATGCAGGAAAATGGTTATTTTTATTGATTTAAGAACCAAATTTACATCATTTGGTCTTCCACCTGCCTGTAAGTTCTATGAAGACCATTCCCAATATTTTTAAAACAATTTTTGAACCTCTTAGTCATTGGGAATGAGTTACAAACAACTTTTTGAAAAGTTGTCAATATTAAACAAAGTTGTAATTAAGCAACTTTTGCAATTTTGCAACTAATGAGTGACATGACTCATCTGAAAACTTAATTCCCTAAAAGGAACCTATCTTATTAGAAAAAAATCCTAAGATACTAACCTATCCTAGAAACAAACACTTATTTGATCTCATGACCATAGTGTACCAAGTGGCTTATAAATGCCCAATCTTGGAACTAGGTCTCATAATTTGGATCTCAATGATAGACTAACTCTAAAACCTTGAACTACAAGATGTCTTGGGTCCCTTTGGCCCAAGAGTGCACTAAGAACATCAAGGGTGAAGGAGATCTGCAATCTTCATGAGACTTTATGTGCTAGGAGGTGCTCCTGCACCATAGTCCCCATGAGAATTAGAGCTCAAGTTCCTACTTGAGTTGAGGAGATACAAGGTTGAGCCATGTGATTCTATCTGATCCACTATCATCCAAATGGCATCTATATCAGTTAGTCCCTTCCACTTTACCAAATACTGCATATAGGTGTGATTTCTAGTCTCATTTCATTCCTTGGTTGCAAGGATCTTGTCTAATTGAACCGGTAGACTTGGTGGAAGAGTTTTAGCATAGGTTTTATCCAAAGAGTCATCATCATTATTTTGTATCTCAGAGGTACTTGCATCACCTTTCACAAGAGTAAGGTTTGCAATATTAAAAATAGGAGAAATAAAAAGTGTAGGGGGGAGAGAGATCTCATATGCATTTACACCCATTTTGTGTAGGACTGTACACGGTCCTATTTTATTCATATGAAGCTTGGTATGTCTACCCTTAGGAATTCTTTCTTGTCTGAGGTAAGCCCATACTTTATCCCCTATTTGAAAATGAACTTCCCTTATTCTCTTATCTGCATTTTTCTTGTACTTTAGAGTGGTGTGTTCTAGTTTTTGTTTCACTTCCTTATGCACTTATGAAATGGATTGAGAAAAGTATTCTCCTTGGGCACTAGATTTTAAATCATAAGGTAGATCAACAAGGTCCAATGGTCCTTTATGATACACTCCATAGACTGTTTGGAAAGGAGTCTTGCCAATAGATCTATTGATGGAGTCATTAAATGAAAATTTTGCTTAGGGCAAGATGACATACCAACCTTGTGAGTGCTTCTTGGTAAAACATCTTAATAGATTTCCCAAGGATCTATTTACTACTTCTATTTTGCCATCTATTTTGGGATGATATGTTGAATTGTATGTCAGATTTGTACCCAATTTCTTGTGGAGTGTCCTCCAAAAGTTTCCTTGGAACTTAACATCCCTGTGTGAAACTATAGTCTTTGGGAGTCCATGAAGTCTAACCAATTCCTTGAAAAAGAGTTGTGCAATATGAGAAGCATCAGTATTTCTCTTGCAAGGAAAAAAGTGTGCCATCTTGCTAAATCTGTCCACAATGAAAAAAATATTGTCAAATCCCTACTTGGTTCTTAGCAAACCCATGAAAAAGTCCATTGATATTGACTCACATGGTCTAGAAGGTATTGGCAAAGGCTGATATATTCCTTGGTTTGTAGTGAAACCCTTTTCTTGTTGGAAAATTGTACAAGAGTGAACAAAATTATTAACATCATGAATCATCTTGGGTCAATGGTAACTTCTTTTTACTAACTCTATGGTCTTTTCTATACCAAAATGACCACTCATACCTCCACTACCCACAATGTTTCTCCTTTATGATATTAGTCCCCATAAAACATTTTGGAATGCAAATCTGGGCACCTTTAAACAAAATTCCATCTTGGATCAAATATTCTGTAAAATCAGTATGATATCTGTCAGAGAGAGTAGTACAAACCTTGTAGGCTTCCCCAAAATCTGAATCATCTGCATAGAGGTGTTTCAAGGATTCAATCCCCATGCTTGAAAACTGAACTTCTTCTACTAAAACCACTCTCCTACTAAGGGCATCTACAACTTTGTTTGCTTGTCCTTTCTTGTGCTTTATTATGAAGCTATAGTATTGTAATTGTTTCATCCTCTTGATGTGTTTCACACTAAGCTTCTCTTGTGAATTCAGAAAAATTAGAGCATGGTTGTCAGTGTAGACAACAAATTCCTTAGGGAGGAAGTAGTGCCTCCATTTCTTGAGAGCCTACACTACTACATATAACTCAAGATCATAGGTATAATACCTCTTCTTAGCATCATTTAAATTTTTAGAGAAGAAGGCTATAGGTTTCCCTTCTTGACTCAAAACAACACCAATTTCTAAGTTACTTGCATCCATTTCCACAGTAAAGACCTTCTTAAAATTAGGTAAAGTTAGGATAAGATATTGTGCTACTCTATTTTTCAAGTATTGAAAAGCATCATCAACATTCTTTGTCCAAACAAATTTATTTTTCCTACCTCCTTTAATTGTATCCAACATTAGAGCACACACATGACTAAATTTCTTAATAAACTTTCTATAGAATGTAGCAAGACCATGAAAAATTTTCACATCACCTTGGTTCTTAGGAGGTGGCCAATTCACAATTGCTTCTACTTTACTTGGATCCATTTTTAAATTTCCTTTGGATATGACAAATCCCAAGAAGGTGAGTTCCCTTTGCATGAATGTGCACTTCTCCAAATTGATGATCAACTTGCGATCATGAAGTCTTCTCATCACTTGCTCCAAATGGTTTAAATGTTCCTCCCTGCTGCTACTAAAAATCATAATGTCATCAAGATAAATAACAACAAATTTTCTAATAAAATCAGAGAATATCTCATTCATGAGACTCATGAATTTACTTGGGGAATTGCTTAGCCCAAATGGAATTACAAGCCATTCATATAAGCCTTTGATGGTCTTAAAGGCAATCTTCCACTCATCTCCTGGCCTTATTCTGATTTGATGATAACCAGATTTGAGATCTATTTTTGAGAAATAACAAGCATTGCCAAGTTGGTTTAATAAGTCCTATATACTTTGGATAGGAAATCTATATATTATTGTGATCTTTTTTATGGCTCTATTATCCATGCAAATCCTCCATTTCCCATCCTTTTTGGGTGCTAGGACTGATGGAACAACACATGGGCTCAAACTCTTTTGTATCAATCCCTTTTCTAACATTTCCTTGATTTATCTTGAGATCTCAACATTATGATCCAGGGTTAACTTGTAGGGTGCCTTATTAGGTAGTGAAGCACTAGGCATGAGATCTATTTGGTGTGTAATATATCTCAAGGGTGGTAGGGTAGAGGTTAGTTCATTAGTGGTTACATAACTATATTTATCCAGTAGTCCTTTGACTTCACTTGGTATAGTTTCTATCTTTTTAGAGACTTCATTGTCTTTGGGTTTCAAAACCAACACATACCCTTCACTATCTGATTCCCTCATTGTTCTCTCCATCTCCTTCCTACCAGTTACTACAACAATGGACTCTTTATTATCTTTTTTATCAGGTAATGGTTTCATAGTATAGGTGACTCCTTCCTTCACAATGGTGTAGGTGTTTTTTCTGCAGTTATGTGTGGATCATACTTCCAAGGCCTTCCTAACAAGAGGTGGCAAGCATCCATTTCAATTACATCACACATGAATTTTTCTTTATAGTCACCTATGGATAATTCTATTAATGCTTGTTTAGTTACTAAAGTTTGTTTCCCTTTAGTGAGCCAAGATACATGATAAGGGAAAGGATGGGGAACTTTATTCAAATTTAACTTTTGTATCGTTTCCTTAGAAACCATGTTCTCAATTGAACCATAATCTATAATAAAGCTACATACCTTTCCTTTGCACTTTATCTTTGTCCTGAATAGATTCTTTCTTTATGATGGCTCCACGGTCTATGGTACTTGTATAAATGTTTATCTCATCATCAGACTTATGCCTTATTTGTTTGAAATACAATATGGGAAATAAGGATACTAAGAGGGGGGATGAATCAGATCTTGAAACTTTTATCACTTAAAACAAAGTGATCCACAATCATGCATAAATGTAATTGATCTATCATCTAGTAG
Organism: Thuja plicata; assembly: GCA_018584345.1. Taxonomy (NCBI): domain Eukaryota; kingdom Viridiplantae; phylum Streptophyta; class Pinopsida; order Cupressales; family Cupressaceae; genus Thuja; species Thuja plicata. The sequence continues at coordinate 1,642,547 of MU228111.1, forward strand.
CATCCATGACAGTAAATAAATAACACAAGACACAGAATTTGGTAACCCAGAAACCCAATAAGGTAAAACTGGGGTGGGGATGACACCCACAAAATCTTCACTACTGTAGCAATAAAGTTTGCCTATTAGGTCTACAATATTTTATCACAATATGTAATCTACCTGATTAAAGGTCTGCCTGGTTAAGAGCTACATATCATTACAATCTACCTTGTAAAAGGATTTGAACTTACAACAAAGTAAGCACTCGACTAAGAGATTTAGAAAAGTATGTTAGAACCACTCTGTTAAGAGATTTCACCTGATACACTTGTTAGAATGTCTCAAGATCTTATCCTTTGATATGCACTCTGATGTTGATAACGGATATCCTCTTTTCAATACCTTCTCTGATTTAATAATCAGATATATCTTTACTTTGCTACTCACTGCACTTTCACTCTGCTATATCTATGCTTCCTCTCACAAAAAAATCCTTCGCACATCTCTCATGTACTCATACACCTTCTCTTCAAGTACTCTACAATTAGGGTAAGAATCAATCTTAATATACTTTACGGATCTGGCAATTAGATCTAGATCAACGATCAGGATCAAATGCTTATGCCACTTGGGCAATCCAATTTCTAATTGACTCCATGCCACGTAGTGGGATCAAATAATTAAATGTGTAATTATCCCAGTGAAAATATTAAATGCTTAGATAAGTCAGCCCAAAATAGTTTACCTTGAAATTTGTGTCATTCCTGATATATATAACAAAACTCTCTTGCTCAGCACAAAAAGACTCTGGCGCTCAGCATGGACTAAACTTGCCAACTGTGTGACTTAGAAACTATTATTTGTTCAGCAATGACTGTGCCAGATAGCTCAGCCTATACTAGATAGCTCGGCCACAGTGATGACTGGCTAAAACTACCTAGATAAATGACTAAGTGTGGGACACTAATGATCAACAAAACTTAGAGATCAACAATCTCCCCCTTTGATATTAGTGGAAAAAACACATCATTTACATTCACAAAATTTTCCGAAGTACACAATGTACTCCCCCTTAGATTATACTTCATTCTTCATACATAATATACATGCCTTCAGCAAAGATATTTATACCTGGTTATGCACATCTTTTTCTGTTTCCTTTCCTTTGCCTGTTTCCTGTCCTATTTCCCCCTTGTTTTTTTCACTGATAGCTATGGGGGTTAATTTTTATTTGTCCAAAAATGGTTTATGAAGCTATAATATCAATTCAAAAGATGTATCCCAGCTATCCTTAACAAACTTCATAACCTCCAACTTAACTTCTAGCTCGGCAGCTAGACTTACCAAACTATTTGCAGTAGAGAGATGAGAATCTCTCTTGACCAATTCTTGTGCAGCTTTTAGTTCCTTCTGAATAACCTCCAGATGAGGTATCAAATTAGCCTGAATTGTTATTAATTTGGCCCTGATTTGGCCATCTTCAGCCATAAGCTCGGCTAATCTCCTCTTTCCATGAGTCAATCTATCAAAATGTATGGAGCTAGAACTAGCATCCATGCTCAATGAACTTGTTGTTGACTTCATATCTAAATGCAACTTCTCAATAAGCTGTTGATTATCCTTTGTAAAGAATGTTACATCACATAATATTTTGTACAATGAAAAAACATTATTTGCAACTTCCTCGATAATCTCAACAAGAGAAGAAAGTTCAACCTGTTTGGTGGCAATCTCTCTAGATATCTTCTCCAAGACTTTGTTCTCAAATATTCTCTCAGACCATTGTAATAATTTGTCATTTGCTTCAATATTTTCATCAGTAACTTTCTACACAATTTGAACTAACTATTCTAGTATTGGTGCTTGCTCATTTACATCTTCCATATTAAAAGCTTTAACAAAAATATCCTTTATGTCATGCTGAACTTGCTTCTGCTTTTGTTCCCTCTTCATTTCCTCTTGTCTCTTCTTCCTCTTCAAAAGATCTTGAAGGTTCTGAACCTTCTCATATGTCAAACTCTCAGGATCCCATTTAGGAATCAAAATGACTTCATCCAATGTGACATTTAAGCTTGGTGACTTTTTCTTGTTTATCTTCCTCTTCTTGAGCTCTGGTGAGCTGATATTCAGCTCAAGTTCTGTGATATATTTTCCTTTGTCAGTATCAATTTCAATTTTTTCCTTCATCTGAGTCAATATTTCCTGTGGGTCGGGTATACTACCCATTTTGGGTCCAGTGGGAGTAGATGATACAGAGTATGGTAGATCCACCAACACTTTTATAGCCTCTTGTTCTGTAGGCTTGTTTGCAATTTCTTCCATCTTGTCTCCACTCTCTAAAATTTTTTGTACAACCTCTAAAATAGGTGGATTAGTATTGATTACCTCCTTTTCTCCTTCTTTCTCTAACTCAGCCTCAGTTTCCCAAATGGGCGATTGCATACCTGTGTCTATCGACTCATTCTGATCCTCGACATCTAGATTGTTGTTATCTTCAAGTGTAGTCTCAATGGGACTATCCATTGTTAAATCTATAGTTTTCCCATCTCCTATTTCCTTTTTTTGTTCAGTCTTAGTCTCTTCTTGATCAGTAGTAGTTTCTTCCTCCATTTCCTTCGGCTTTGAGGTGCCTTCACCTTTCTCGTCAGTCTTCTTAGTGATTAACCCAAAAGTTTCCTTCCATATTATGGTGCTCTGTTGAACTACACCTTCAACATAATTTTTAAATATTGTATAGGCTCTTTTTTTAGGAATAAACTTTCTTTGATATTGCTCAATAAACTTGGCTATCTGTTTCTTGGATAAATCGGGAATGACCTTAGCTAGTGTTCCTTCCCTTATCTATCTTTCGGTCATCAAAGCATACTACCACTTTTGTGATAAAATATCATAAAGCTCTGTAGGAACAAGGTTTCCTATCTCTACAAGTGTCATCTTGAATGTACACATCATATCTAGTAATGCTTCCTGAATCTTATGCTTGTTAGCTATGCTTTTTTTCTCATACTTGATAAATTTAAATCCTACTAAACCAGCTGTACTCCTAATATTCTTGCATACCTCATCAATACTGGTCATTGGTATATGTGATGTTGTAGGTATGTTTCTAGGTTCATCTGTATATTTCTTCTCCTCATCATCATCTTCTTCTGAGATTAGTTTCCTCCTTGGTCTCTTCTCAAGCTTTCTCGGAACTACCTTAGTTCCAACTTGTTTTCTCTTCCCTGAACTTCTCTCTCCAGCATTCTTCTTTGTATATAATTTTGTTGACTTAGCTTGAGATGAAACAGTTGATTCCCTAGTCCTAAGATGGTTAGTAACAGGAGGGGTAGCCTTAGGTTTGGCTTTGCTTGCTTTAGTTTCCTTGGAAACCACTGGTTGCTTCCCTTTTCCTTTCATAGTGATATCCTCTTTAGGTTCACTCTCTTTGACATATCTTATTCATGTCCTATTGATAAACCCAAAGGTGCATCCTCTACTTCTTCATCACTCTCAATTTCAACCATCTTCTTCATATTTTTGACAATATTCTTTCGTTTCCTCTCCATAGTGCCAACCTTCAAATCCATAGAGATTTTGGACTTAGCTTCTTCATAGTTTCCAAAATGTTTGGTTGCACCATCAATTTCCTCTACCAATAGATTTTTGATTGCTGCAGATGTCTCATCAATGTTCACTTCATAAGGTAATGTCCTTAGCCATGATACCCTCGGCACTACTGCCTGCACATAGGTGAAATTTGTGTCTACTAGGAAACAAACATCCTTGTAGTGTTTCTCAACTAGTGATCTGGGAATTCTACTCCTCAATATCATCTTTTTCTTAAATTCAGCAAAATATGTTCCCATCACATTGTCAAAATTATCACCTAATTGCTAAATAAATGCATTGATTTTCTATGTAATAGGTCTGTCTATTTTCCAAACTATGTTTCCAAAAGTAGGAAATGTATTCTATATGTAGAAAAATATACATATGAGCAGAGATCCAAACTTACACATTGAATTATTTTCCTTTCTAATTGAGGCAATTTTCTCAGCCAGTTGCATCATTTGAAGCTTGGCAAGGTCATAAGTATGATCCTTCTTCACAATCTTCCAATCCTGATCGATTGCAATGCATGGGACACTGTCTATTCGGCTCGACTGATAAAACTTATGAGCAATAACCCTAACCGCAAAATCAAGCTCCATATCTGTAATAGTAGAGATCGTCATCCCTCTTTTATTCCAAATGGCTCCAGTGAATTCTTCTATGTTTTCCTTACTCTAACATCTCATGGTTATTTTCCCATTAAGAATTAGATAACCAGTTACGCGATGGATTATTTCCTTTGTAATCTTACCTGGTCCATTTTCCAGCCATATGTTCATGTCATGTACATGACTCAAAACAATCTCGATCCATTCCATTGTGAAATCCCTCAGAAAGTCTAGGGCACAAGTTAACCCTCTCTCGGCTAAATGTTTGTGTTCAACTTTTAGGGCTCTGTCTTTGCATAATTTGCTCTAAGATTCTCTTAGCTGGTGATCGCCAACTTCACTTATCTTGCACATATAACATGACCTAATATCATGTATCATGAGTACCTTAGGTTGAATTGATGATAGGGCTCCAGTTAGATCACCCTAGATGGCACTCTCAGGAACTGCTCAAAAATTAGGAGGCACAGAGGTGTTGCTCCTTACCAATTGAACGTTTAGCAACTCCTTCTCCATACCCTTTGTTGTTGTGGAAGAACTAGTGGCCATGATTTTGAAAGAAATGTGGTTTCAAGGATGATGAACATAATACCTGAGAAAATGTCAAAATTCACACTTTTTACTTAGGATAGTCGACAACACGCTGTAGAAGTCTTCAAAAGATCTTTGCAGAAATCAAGTTTGCAAATGCTCCAACACTCTGTGAAATTCTCAATCACAAGGTGAAAATGAATAATGAACAACTCATTCCTTTATAAGCTCCAAAGGTCAAAAGTTAGGTTTGTAATAAATGTTCTGTCTATTGACTGAGTGCCAAATAGTTATCCTCAGCCGACTCACAAAACTCGTTTATCTCTCGGTCGCAACCCATACTAGCTCGACACATACTGTTGCTCGGCACCTATAGTGCATATTGACTTTGCTAGGTACATGTCTCAAAAATATGTCCTGATGCATCTTAACATATGCAAATATGGACTTTTGCACTTTATATGTTAGGAACTGATAAAAGATATGAGATATAAGCACAGTTCCTTACATACCTTTCTTTGCTTAATTAGTGATGGTGTGATCACCTGATCTATTGGATTGGGTGACCTCAGCTTCAGTAGCTTCACTGCTGCTCGGTTTTGTTTTCCTTATCCATGTCTAGTTCATTTGTGCTCTAATTTCCTCAACAGTAGGAGTAGGTACCCTTATCTTGAAATCCTTCATAGTGTGACTGATCTTCAAACAATTATAGAAAACTAGGCTTCCGTTCATCCAACTCTTAGATTTTCCTTTGAAATGTGTCTTTATGCAGTTTTCTAGAACATTCCCATACTCACCACACTAATGACAACTATTCCATGTGTTGTAATCCCTGTTGTAATCCCAATTGTAATTGTTACCTTTCCTTGGTGCTTTTGCATGCGTCTTTGATGTCCATTGTTGTTTAGCATTAGATCTGCAAATCTTGTGCTCTATGTCCAAACTTTTGATAGTTGTAACAATACCCTTTGAATCTAGGTGTGGGAGGTGCATTATTTGCCTTTGCCCAACATCCATGTGCTTGATGTCCAAACTTCTTACAGTTAAAGCAATAACCATTGAACTTAGGTTTAGGATTGGACTTACCATTCTTTCTTTAGCAGATGTTTGTTGTGTGTCCTGATTTTCCATAGTGGTGGCATACAGGTTTGATGTTCTTTGACTTTGCATTCCTCTTTTCACCAATCTTAGATGATTCTCCTTTCTCAATTGATGTCTGTTGTTCGATATGACCTAATCCAGAAGAATATTTAGATCTCCTTGATGCTTCCATCAAGTTTTAAAAATGAGTCAAAGCTTCATTGGGTCTGTTCAATCTTTCATTAAGTTCTTTCTCAGATCTCAATTCATCTTTCAATTAACTGTTATCAGATCTCAGATTCACAATTTCCATGTCTTCCTACTGATCTCCTGATTTGCAAGTAATAGTTGATTCACCATGTTAACCTGATTATTTTTCATCATTTATATTTCATGTATCCTTTCATCAAGTCTGATAGTCATCATTCTTTTGTCTTCTTCAGCCATAGGTTTGTCATCTTCAACTTTCTTATTTTGTTCCACTACTTCACATAGTCTTACTGTTTGCATTTCTTGTTCTCTTTTCAGGTTTTTGACTTCTTCACACAATGTATTGTTCCTTTCCAATAGATCTAAAATTGTTGCATCTCTCTCAGTAGAGTTTCCATTCTGAAATAGATTTGCAGCATCTTCTTCCTGATAATGAGTGCCATTCATTCATTTGGCCAAATCTTTCCTAGATATCAAGGACTTTCTCAATTCTTGTCTTTTTGTCTCAAGCTGGTGTAATGTTAGCTGAATTTCAATCTTTTGATTCTCAATGACTTTACCCAATTTGTAAATATCCATCTCAAGATTTGTACTCTCAAGCTAATTAAAACCTTTTGTAGGAGAACTGAACTCTGATACCAATTGTTGGAAATACAATATGGGAAATCAAGATACTGAGAGGGGGGGTGAATCAGATCTTGAAATTTTTATCACTTTAAAAAAAATGATCCACAATCATGCATAAATGTAATTGATTTATCATCTAGTAGCATCCATGACAATAAATAAATAACACAAGACATAGAATTGGGTAACCCATAAACCCAATAAGGTAAAACTGGGGTGGGGATGACACCCACAAAATCTTCACTACTGTAGTAATAAAGTGTGCCTATTAGGGCTACAAGATTTGATCAAAATATGTAATCTACCTGGTTAAAGGTCTTCCCAGTTAAGAGCTACAGATCATTACAATCTACCTTGTAAAAGGATTTGAACTTACAACAAAGTAAGCACTCAACTAAGAGATTTAGAAAGGTCTGTTAGAACCACTCTATTAAGAGATTTCACCTGATACACTTGTTAGAATTTCTCAAGATCTGATCCTTTGATATGCACTCTGATGCTGATAATGGATCTCCTCTTTTCAATACCTTCTCTGATCTAATTATCTGATATATCTTTACTCTGTTGCTCACTGCACTTTCACTCTGCTAGATCTATCCTTCCTCTCACAAAACAATCGTTCACACATCTCTCATGTATACATACACCTTCTCTTCAAGTACTCTACAATTAGGGTAAGAAGCAATCTTAATATACTTTATGGATATGGCAATTAGATCTAGATCAAAGATCAGGATCAAATGCTTATGCTACTTGGGCAATCCAATTTCTGATTGGCTCCATGCCACGTAGTGGGATCAAATAATTAAATGATTAATTATCACGTTGAAAATATTAAATACTTAGATAACTCGGCCCAAAATAGTTTACCTCAAAATTTGTGTCATTCCTGACATACATAACAAAACTGTCTTGCTCAGCACAAAAAGACGTTGGCACTCGGCATGGACTAAACTTGGCAATCATGTGACTTGGCAACTATTATCTGCTTGACAATGACTGTGTCAGATAGCTTGGCCTATACTGGATAGCTTGGCCATAGTGATGACTGGCTAAAACTACCTAGATAAATGACTAAGTGTGGGACACTAATGATCAACAAAAATTAAAGATCAACATTCTTCTGGATCTAGATCTCTTGGATTTGGATTGTCACCTTGTGTGTCTTCATGGATTATTTTTTCCCTCCTTTCTCCCTGATTAGTGTGCCCTTTCTCAGGACATCTTCTAGCATGGTGTCCAATTTGATTTCAGTGGTAACATCTCAAGGGACCCTTCCCTCTTCCTCTGCCAAAGGGTCTCCTACCTCTGAGATTTCCTCCTTTATTGGTCTCATTCCACTCTGATTGGTTTTGATCAAAGGGTTTATTGTTGTTACTGGATTGTCCCCTACTCCATGAATTACCTCTTCCTCTGAAATTTTTGTTGAAGTTATTATTGTTGCATCTGCCCCTATTTTCTTGGTCTTGTTTTCTCTTGAACTTCTCCTCTACCTTCAATGCTAATTGAAATCATTGTTGTACTATTGTAGGACTGGTTAAACTCAACTCGTCTTGAATGGAGATCTTCAAACCTTGCATGTATCTTTCAAGTTTTACACATTCTAGCTCTATCATCTTGGTCTTCATGGCAAGCCTTTGAAATCATTTGATATATGATGAGACATTCATTTCTTTTTATCTTAAACTCATCCTCCTTTTATGGAGTTGGACTTCATAGTCCTCGGGGACATATGCGTCCCTGATTTTTCTCACCATCTTCTTCCAGGTGGTGATTTGTTGCTTTCCACTCTTCACCCTATCATCTTGAGTGAAGTTCCACCATGTAAGTGTAGAGCCCTTGAGTATTAACTTGGAAATATTTATCCCCTAATTCTCAGGGATATCTTCACAATCAAAGAAACTTGAGAGGGCATTTACCCACTCCATAGAAACATCGGGGTCCATCTTCCCATCATAGGTGGGCAAGTCAAGCTTAGAGTCCATGGTTCTCCTCTCCATGGATTTAAGATTCTTCATTAGAAGCCTCTAATCTAAAGGAACTTCTTGTTGTTGTTGAAGGGGTTCTTCCTCACTCCCTTCCTCAACATCCTCAAAGTTACCACCAACCTTCCTACGAAGCTCTTCCTTAAGCCTTTCCACTTCATCCATCACCCGCTGCATCTTTGTGTCTACATGTGTATCCTACCTTTTTCTATGTTCCCTCAAGTACCTCAAAATCTTGGCATTGGTCATCCTTGAAGACAAACCTCCTTCTTCATCTCCTCACATGGTGGTAAGCAAATCTCTAGACTAAGGATCTTAGGCGCTCTGATACCACTTGATGCAAGTGTCAAGGGTATTTTGATCCAATGACTGAATCCTTTATCTCTCTATGAAGAGTAGTAACCCCTAGTTCTTAAACATTTAAAAATTAATTCAAAACACAACCACAATACCCCCTATGAACCTATGGATGGAAAATAACTGAGATGGGTTCATCTTGAATGGATTCACTAGGACTCAAGCCACTAGCCTTAGTTCCAAAAGATCGATACAAGGCTTACAATTCCACATAGGGGTTAATGGGGGTCTTAGAAACCATGGAGGCATCAAATGGATTGAATCCATGCACACAATCAAATTGACTGGGACCTTTGGGTGCACTTGCTATACTATCTAGTCTAATGCTTGTACCCCTATTTGGGTAGTACAGTCAACTTAACTTTGGAAAGTTCCAAAGGACTTAGGGATTGAATAGAAGATTCAAATACTCTTTATAAAGATACATATAATCTAGAAGCACCAAGGATTTATGATTCATTACATAGGTTAGGTTCAAGATTTTCATACTGGGCTAGAGGGCTAATTAGGCCTCCATTAAAGAAGGAAGTGCTAGCAAATGGAAGTTTTTCCTTCTGAAATCAATTGGAACACTTAGGTATCCACACGAAAACATCAAATCCACAATAAGTTCCCTTGGTGCTTGGTTCACTAGGAGTTATACACTACTGTGTATTTTCAGAATTGGTGCATACATAGAGATCTACACTTAGGGCTTGATCACATAGCCATCTCCCTGCATCAACATGAAAAATACTTTCAGAATCATTGAAATAATATTAAAAAAAAACTTTCCATGAGAGGTTATGCAATTCCCATGGTGGAAATGCTTCCAAACTGAAAAACAAAATGAAACCCTTAGAAATGGACAAAAACTAGAGTTGCAGAGATAAAAATCATGATAACAGGAATTATAGGTAAGATCTATTCACCAAACTATTTGCATTCAAAGGATAAGACATAGGGGGTCTGGTTCAATCAGTCTTTTGCAGAGTTGAATCCATACATGTCCGTATAATCCACAATAGCCAGAAAAATGCAGGAAAATGGTTATTTTTTATTGATTTAAGAGCCAAATTTACATCATTTGGTCTTCCACCCACCTGTAAGGGATATGAAGACCATTCCCAATGGTTTTAAAACATTTTTTTAACCTATTAGCCATTGGGAACGAGTTACAAACAACTTTTTGAAAAGTTGTCAATATTAAACAAAGTTGCAATTAAGCAACTTTTGCAATTTTGCACCTAATGAACGACATGACTCATCTGAAAACTTAAGTGCCTAAAAGGAACCTATCTTATTAGAAAAAAATCCTAAGATACTAACCTATCCTAGCAACAAACACTTATTTGATCCCATGACCATAGTGTACCAAGTGGCTTATAAATGCCCAATCTTGGAACTAGGTCTCACAATTTGGATCTCAATGATAGACTAACTCTAAAACCTTGAACTACAAGATGTCTTGGGTCCCTTTGAGCCAAGAGTGCACTGAGAACATCAAGGGTGAAGGAGATCTACAATATTCATGAGACTTTATGTGCTAGGAGGTGCTCCTGCACCACATAGGTTGTTAGAATGTGAAGTTGGTGGTTTCCAATGGTGTTGTCATTAATGATTGTCATTGATGTCAACATACTCATATCTCATCTTCTCTTGTATCAGTTACTATTGTTTCTGCATATTGTTGTTGTGTATCGATAGCTTAGTGTATTGGTCGGTGTGCTTGGAATCACTACAACATTTGGGGTCAAATTTTGACGCCAATTTGCGACGGCGCTACCATTTGTGTGTGATTTTTGTAGTTTTTTCAAATGCCCCTGACACTGTCGCAATAGCGATGATACCATCGTAATTGCGACACCCTCTTGATTATAAACAAAAAAAAAAAGAAAGGCTCATTTGTGATTGAGTTTTGCATGTGAGCGGAAGGAAACTATACCATTCTATGCACAAAGAGGGCTCTTGTTGTATTGAATCCAGCTAGCAGTCACAAATAAAGAATCCAACAGCTTGTTCATCACACCTCTAGGCCAATTTGCAATTCATTCAGCTAGTTTCCTTCATGTTTAGGGTATAGCCATCGCATACTCATCAACAAGCTACCACCGTGTACTCACCATTTGAGGTATGTCTTGTATTTTAGCCTTTGGTTAAGAGCACATTATAGATATTAGTCAATATGATGAATATACGTCGTAATGAGAACATACGCCATAATCTGCAGAAACCCTAGCATAAAGAAAGTGATTCTTTGTCACAGGAAGTATGCCACTTTTGTCTCACTAAAGCTTTGACCCTATCTATTGAAGGTCAGATGCCAATGAATTTTGCAATGGTTGGTGTCTTTTTAAAGCCTCATTAAGGGATTGAACAAACTGTCTAGAGCCTGGACATTCACGATCTTATTATCAATTTCAATATATGTCTTGTATTTTAGCCTTTGGTTAAGAGCATATTACATGACTAGAGTTGTATACCCTAAGATGGCCTGATTGATATTAGTTAATATGAGAACATACGATGTAATGAGAACATATGTCGTAATCTGCAGAAACCCTAGCATAAAGAAAGTGATGCTTTGTCACAGGTAGTATGCCACTGTTGTCTCACTAAAGCTTTGACCCTATCTATTGAAGGTCAGATTCCAATGAATTTTGCAATGCTTGGTGTCTTTTAAAATGCCTCATTGAGGGATTGAACAAACTATCTAGAACCTGGACATTCAGGATCTTATTATTAATTTCAATATATACATTGAATTATATGGTTTTTCACTATAGATGCTTGAGGGTGTTAGTGTTTTTTTCTTTAATTTCTCGCTGGCCTTCTGTCACATTAAAGAATCAGATGTCTTCTCTAGGAGCTAAGGTCGAGTCTTTTCTAATGTTGGGCTTGCATGTCCTATTTTTGTTTTTTATTACAAACTTTCTCTACTTTAACAGCTTGAGGAAGGTAAAATTTAGTTTATTCCTTGTTGTTTCAAATGCTATACTATTGACTTACTAATGGCGTGGATGAATATGGTTTATTTCCCTACGGTGGAGGAGCTTGTGCTCAATAAGAGCTACACACATGTTGTTGTTCCTGTATCCTAGGCTACATTATTGATTCCACAATCCTGATAGGTTATAAAGTTCTTATTTTAGGTTATTTTTGTGGTTGGTGATTCTCTCCTTACTAGTGTTTTTTTTTATCTGGGTTTGGTCATTTTTTGATTGTTTGTGTTTATCATGTGTGATTACTTCTTGCATGGTTGCCTTGAGATTCTACCCTTTGACCTTACTGAGGGATGTGTAATCTAGAAGAGATCCTTTAAGTAGTCAGTGGTGTGGGATCCCCTACTAGTTGATGGGGTTTGTTCTTTTGTAGCCTTTGTTCCCTGGTTGTTGAGGTTTCCTATTTGTGAGAGTCCGAGTATGGATCTTGGTTTGTTTGATAATCTGTATCTATGGCTAATTGGGACCCCTATTTCTTTGAGGGGTTTCCATGATTAAATTATCTCTTCTCTTTCTAGTCTTAGGTTGACG
>MU228111.1:1669593-1685144 GCA_018584345.1 Thuja plicata
TGTAAACCAAGAACTATTTCATTGTGTTTCAAAAACTCATTACATAAAAACAAGACATGGAACTTGAAATAGATTGCTGTGAAAATACAACAGTGTTCTTCCAAAACCTTTTCTTTGATTTCTATCTAAATTCAAACTATCAGTCTAATCCCTATATATAGAGGATCGAACATTATTACAAAATAAAAAGGAAAACCATCTTGCTGAAAACATGTCGGAGAAGAATATGAAAATACAACAACCCGCGGTGTGGGTAATGAAACTCGGATGACCAATTCAATGTACTAAGTGCAAAGGGAATATAGGCACGCTACATTCCTATGTCCTAGAATAATGGCTCCATTGTAGCAGCCATGTTTTCTTGGTGCTATAATGATCACTCCACCATATCTGGTCTTCAACGGTCTTCTTTGAATACTATCGACCACTCTCCAGCCGCTTCTCTCCTGCCAAGTTAGTTGTGACATGGAAATATTCATGCAACAAGATTAATCAAATTAAATATCTAGATGTTAGAACATATATTCTGATGGTTTTATGAAATACTGCATTATATGTATAATATTAGCAAAGTATGTCAAAAACATCTACCCATGGTTTAACAGTTTTATCTGGACTTTTATCACAAGTTTTGACTAGCTAGGCTCTCGAATGTTTTAACAAAAACTAGAACAGAGTGTTGAAATTATACATAACAAAGGCAATAATTTAGCCTTATCATCCCACATGCATTTCCACATCTTTTATGTTGCTTATCTTGATGGTAAGTCACTTGGTTGCAGTGCTACTTTGCTATAGGTTTGGGCATGGGAGCATATAGCAGTCTGTCATCCTATTGGTCCTCATGCTCTCCCGGCAGATAGGCCGTATGTGTTCATGTATGATGGTGCTATTCTCCAGACTCGTATGGGTCATATTTCATACTAGCAGCAACAGCTAGATATGATTCCTTATTTTATCTGGAGGCCATATAGAGATTGTCCCATCTGGGATGGAGAGGACATCCATCTCCCATTTTGTTGACAATGGAGATACTTGATTGGTCGCATGACCGATCATGTGCATATGATCAATTTTCACAACACCGATAGGGTGTTGCGCTAGTTTGGTGAGCAGCAGGATGTATCAGATTTGTATGCATATTTTGCTCAAAGGTCGAGGTATGCTCATGTTTGGGGTGTTGTAGTGTCACTTGATGCTGCTCGCACTAAGTTCTTAGGATTGCTTCATGTTGCATGGACCTAGCGCTCTGCCACTGTAGACCCAGGTTTGTCTTATTTTTGATTGCTTATGTACTTCCTTTATGCTCTTGGTTCTTGCTTATATCCTATTTTGATACTTATGTTTTTATTTTCTCGGGTACTGACATTTGAATTTGTCTTTTTGTAGGCACTACCCCACAGTATGATGCCCATTGGTTGCAGCATCGGTTGATTGCGCTAACAGATGTCTCGCGTCCTGTTCCCAGGACTGTTATGAGGAGGGCCCGACAGGTACGACATGGTAGGGGAGGTCATGGTGGAGGGAGAGGTGGTGGCAGGGGAGGGAGGTATGTTGGTAGAGATGGTGGTAGGGGTAGGGGAGGGAGGGATAGTGGGAGAGACAGAGGACATGGCAGGGGTGATGATGGAGGCAATGATCCTAGTCCCGGTGGTGCTAGCGGAGGGGTCAGGACTAGAGGTGGTCAGAGTGAGGGTCATACCTGTGCTCCTAGAGTTGGGTTGGGGACCATTTTGGAGGAGGAGGAGGCCATAGAGGAGGAGGCACCCCAGTTAGTTTGGAGGGTGCGCAGGCGGACAGCTGCAGTTTTGGCTCCCCGACATGAGGATCGGGTTATTATTGAGGATGTGGACATGGAGATTGTGGATATAGACGTGGAGTCTCTAGAAGAGTAGAGTGCTGAGACAAGTTCCTCAGGGGAGAGTGGCAGTACTGGAAGTAGCACAGGGGAGAGATCGAAGAGTACGAATGATTCCTTGGTTCTCAGGTGAAGAGGAGGTGAGGAACTGGGAGGCTAGGCAAAGGAGGGTGATATGGACATTGCCATGGGTGGTATGGATGATGATCCCTCGGAGGTGGAGTGCCTCACCCAGTAGATTCAGGATCTTCAGGCCCGACTTGCCTTATCTGATGCATGTGCGACTGTCTTGGAGGCTTGTGTTATAGTAGCTAAGTCTAGAGAGCGACATGCTTGGGCTGAGGTCCGCTCTTTTATTGATAGTGTATAGGATGTTTCCCACAGAGAGATTCTGGATAGGTACTATAGATCTGGGTGAGACACTCAAAGAGAGATTGACTATTGGAGATGCCATTATGAGGGCACAGTTCCTGTGGCACAAAGGGTGCCTAGTTACACAGTGTCACAGAGATCCAGCGGGGCTTAGCGCTCTCAGAGTAGTGGTGTCAGAGCTCCTGGGTCCTCTCAAAGGACAGATCCTGATATGCCTCCCCCTCATGCACCTCCTGGCGAGGGTGGGGGTAGCTCTTGTTGACTATGTTCCTTGTACCTTTTTTGTAGTGATTCATTGTATACTCTAAGTAGTACCATTTTTGTATCCCGATACACTGATATATATTGATATACATGTTGATTACCTTCTTTGGTCAGACTTGTGACTCTTCATTGTAATTAGATATTTTGATTTATATGAGATGCAGCTAATGTTTTGATGTGATGTGCAATGTTTACTTTGTTATATGTATGATTTTACATAATTTGGTGGTTTAGATGATGAGATGTATATGTAAATGTGTTTCTATTATGCAGACTCGTATATGGATGTTTTACTTTTTCTCATGTTACTGACATGCTTATGCAGGATGGTAGATATGAAATGTATGTTTATATAAGATGCTTATGGATGCATGTGTTCTTATGATTTATCATGTATGCAACTACCATGTTTTTGTACTTTTCTGATGCACTTAATTAATGAATGCAATCTACTATGCACAAAATATATGAGTAATGCATGTGCTAGTTAGAAAGAAGTTAGTTTGGATAGATATGCTCTAAGATTGATCTAATAGAATGTAATGATGGAAAAGTTTTCTTTTTGCATTTTTGGATAAATATGATATGGTAGAAAGGATGAATGTCCCAAGTCGCTACCCCTGTTTCCAATATTTGTCATCATTGCATCTTTTTTTTTGTATTTTTTGATATTCTGGAAGAGCGTCGAATGATCCAGATCACATACCACCTGGATACCACCATGACCTCTTAATAGCAGAAGGAGTAGAGAGATTGAATAAAAAAAGACCCATAGCGCACCCAAATATTGACCATCTAGGTTTGACTATGTTCCTTGTTGGAAAAGGAAGAGAGCCAAAAGCACCCAGATATTGACCATCTGGATACCGCTTGTCCTCTAAATTAATCTAAAACAAAGAAACCAAGATAGAACTCCTATGTACCTAGAGTCCATCTGGATAACATCGTGAGCTCTTGATTTCTGAAAGGGAAAGCCAAGCAAACAAGATAGAACTCCTACGCCCCTAGAGTCTATCTGGATAGCATCATGAGCTCTTGTTTGCAATGTAAAGGGAAAGACTATAGAAACCAAGATAGAACTCCAAAGCAACTCAAAGTCCATCTGAATAGTGTTGCGAGCTCTTGATTCTATAAAGCAAACAAGCAAAATAAAAGAGAAGGAATGTCCAATTCTTTCCCAGGGTTAAGCTTAGATTGTGGAACTACGCGGCTGCCAGATAAGTGACAACACCTACCACATTTATCCTAAATCATCATGGCCCTGGAATCGAAGTGAACATTCAACAGAAAATAATCAAAGAAAATGAGTCATGATCTATTATAGCTACTCTCCTCAAATGGTGGATCTTGGAGTAGCGTAAGAACATAACCGCAAAATATAGACTGACATCTAACCGACTTGAATGACCTAGTCAACATTTTTGTATAGTTCCTCGATGTAGTTGGATTCTCTTGATTGTCTCAAACTCTATGGATAGGCTTGATTGACTTGATTGCTTTGATTGTGTTGGTAGTTGATCAAGCTATGTCAGATGTGCCCCATGCTTGTTCGCAAAGCTCATGATTGTGACAATTGATAGTTTGGCTTGGTCGCCTGTTGCTTGCTTATTGAATTGATAGATTGATAAAGTTGTGTCAGATGAGCCCAATGCTGATATGCAAAGCTCATGATTGTGACATTTGATTGACAGGGCATGCTTGCCCCTTGCTCTCTTGATAACCGAGTTGGTTTTATTGCTTTGGGATTTTGTAATTTTTTGAATGTTTTTTATGAAGATTGATTTTCTCTTTTTTTTTTATCTTTTTAGGATTTTTTTATGAGTTTTCCAATTTTTAGGATTTTTCTGGACATTTGGAGTCACCCCCTAGTCTGGTGGACTAGTATTAACCATGGGTAAGTGCTTGGTGCTTAGAGGGGATCGTGCTTCTGGATATTGCTTGGAATAGTCAGTCTTGCATTTTGAAGTGTGCTCAAGCTTTTGGAGCTCATTGATGGTGAAGATGGATTTGAACACTTGGTGCCTGTTTTCCAGGTTTTCACCAAGGTACCTACTCAATAGTGCCTGATTGCCAGGTTTTCACTGAGAGAGTGATTTTGTATTATCGTTACGTTTTTGCTTTTTTTTTTAATTGGCGCCAAGGCGCCTGATTACTAGGTTTTCACCACGGTAACTTTTGTATTTTTTTATTTTTTTTGGTATTTTCTGGATATGTAGATAAATACCTTAACCATAGAGACCTTTAAGGGTAGAAGCTCTTCAGGTGCATGCTATTGATGTAGCCAGGGAGCTGATCTCCTTCTGGTGTTGCTAGTATGAATGCTCCACTCTGAGTAGAGCTGATAATAACAAATGGTCCTAGCCAGTTAGGCTCAAACTTTCTGGATTTGACTCGCTCTACTTGATTCTTCTGATTTTCCATGAGGAAAAGGTCTCCTACCTAAAATTTTTGTGGCTTCACCTTTTATTGATAGTTCCTTCTAAGGTGATTCTAATAGCCTTGTAAGTGGTCGAAGGCATGTTACCTTCTTTCATCTAGTAACTCTAGTTCACTGAGCCTTGCCACTCTATAGTCTTCATCTGAAACCAGGTTCTTCAATGATATCCTCAGGGAGGGGATTTCTACTTCGAGGGGTAATACCACCTCTGATCGATAGACTAGGGAGAAAGGAGTGGCTCCTGTGGATGTTCTCACACTAGTTCTATATGACCATAATGCGGGACTAAGCTATAAATGCCAGTCTCTCCCTGATTTGTTCACTATTTTCTTGAGGATTTTAAGGATCATTTTGTTTGTAGCTTGGGCTTGGAAATTCCCTTTAGGGTAGTAAAATGAGGAGAACCCTTGTTTGATGCGAAACTATTCACATAGGTCTTCAACATCCTTGTTCTGGAAAGGTGTACCATGATCTGTCAGGATGGTTTTGGGGATCCCGTATCGAAAGATGATGTGGTTAAGTATGAACATCACTATTTGCTTTCCAGTGATGTAAGTGAGGGGAATTGCTTCCACCCACTTGGTGAAGTATTCCATTGCTGCTATGATGTACTTGTGTCCGTTTGCTGAAGAAGGTGTGATTTTTCCTACCAGGTCAAATCCCCACATTGAAAATGGTAACGGTGAAGTAATGGGATTTAGTTCCTGGGTTGGTGCATGGATGAGGTCTTCATGAATTTGACACTATCTACACCTTTGAACATGTTTGTGTGCATCTATCTCTATTGTGGGCCAATAGTATCCCATGCGGATTATTTTCTTAGCTAAGTTGTCGCCACCTCCATGGGTTCCACATGTTCCTTCATGTACCTCGTACAAAGCTTTCTGGGATTCCATGGAAGTGAGACATCATAGTAATGTTCCATCTAGACTTTGTCGGTAAAGAGTAGTTGAGAGGATGGTATACCTAGAGGCTTGGTGGATGAGGGATTTTTGCTGGTTCCTAGACAAGTTTGGGGGTAAGACATTTTGGAGATAGCTATAGACATCTTGGTACCATGGGGATTTAGGACCAACAAGGACACACACTGATTCTGTGATAGACACCTGATGTGATGGCACCAAGAGTTGCTCCACTAGAAACTGGAATTTGGTATCGTTACCTAGCATATCAATCAGTGATGCTATAGTAGCCATGGCATCTGCCACTTTGTTCTATGCTCTTGGGACTTGCTCGAAGAGAATGTAATGAAACTTGGTGCGCAGTTGTTCCATCTGTGCTCTGTATGGTATGAGCTTCTCATCTTTGGTCATATAATCATTGTTGACCTGACTGATGACCAACAGCAAATCACCAAAGACTTTAAGGTTCTTGATTCTCCATTGAATGGCTATCTTTAGACCGATCACCAATGCTTCATATTATACTATATTAGTGCATTGGAAGTTAAGTCTGAAAGACTTTGGAATTGTATCATGATCTGGAGTGATTATAACTATCCCTGCCCCCGCACCATGGTTCATACACGATCCATCAAAATAAAGTTGCCATACCTCGATCGCCGGTTGTAGTGTCATGATAGATTTGTCAAGAAAGTCAGAGATAATAGGCTAGCGGTCTCGAATTGGTGCTTCTGCTAGTTTATTTTCTATCACTTGTCCTTTTATAGCCTTTTTGTCCATGTACTCAATGTCAAACTCGCTTAAGATCATTACCCACTTTGCCAGTCTTCCCGTGAGCATTACTTTACTTAATAGGTACTTGAGAGGATCAATATGTGTGACCAATTTCATTTGGTCACTCAACATGTAGTGTCTGAGCTTCTGGGAAGTGAAAATAACTACTAGGCATGAATTCTCAATGGGCGTATAGTTTATCTCATATCCAACCAAAGTCTTTCTTAGATAGTAAATGGCCCTCTCTTTTCTGCATCATCATGTTGTGCCAATAGTACACCTAACATTGATTTCATCACTGAGATATATAGAAGCAATGGTCTACCTTGTACTGGTGGTACCAATATAGGATACTTAAGAAGGTAGTCTTTGAATATCTGAAATGCCTATTTAGATTGCTTTTTCCATATGAACTTGATGTCTTTATGCAATAGATGTTGGAATGGGTGGCACTTGTCTGCTAGTTGAGCTATGAAGCGTCTGATCGATTGGAGCCTTCCTTGTAACCCTCTTAGTTGTCTCAGGTTTGATCGTGGAGGCATGTGCAATATTTCTTCGACCTTTGCTGGATCCACTTTGATTCGTCTGTGTGATACTATGAACCCTAATAATTTTCCCGTTGTGACACCGAATGTACACTTTTTTGGATTTAGTCGGACTTTGAATTCCTACATTCTATCAAAGATGGGTCCCAAAACCTATAGATGATCCTTTAAAAGTATTGATTTGGCTAATATGTCATCCACATAGTCTTCCATTGTCTTGTGGATGAGGTCATGAAATATAGTCATCACAGCTCTTTGATATGTCACTCCTGCATTCTTTAGACCAAACAACATGACATTCCAACAATATGTTCCCCAAGGACATGTGAAAGTTGTTTTGTGTTGGTCCTCTGGTGCGATCCTTATTTGATTGTAACCTGAAAAGCCATCCATGGGTGATAGAATTTGATGTCTGGAAATTAGGTCTACTATCATATCAATGTTTGGTAAAGGAAAGTCATCCTTGGGACATGCTATGTTGAGATCCCGAAAGTCTGTGCGAATCCGTATTTGACCACTGTGCTTTGTAGCTGGTACCAGATTAGATATACAGTCTGCATATGGTATAGGTCTAATGAATTTAGCATCCAGGAGCTTTTTCAATTATGCTTTGACTAGCAATGCAACGTGACGGTGCATCTTTCTTAGCTTATGTTTGACAGGTTTGGCATTGGGTAGCAATGGGAGATGGTGTAGCACGAGCTCTGGATCTAATCCTGGCATATCTGAGTAGGACCATGTGAAATTGATCATTCATGCCTTGAAGAAACTAATGAACTATTCTCTCTCTTCAGGAGTGAGTGATTTCACCAAGTAAATGTTCCTTGGGTTCTTGTCCTCCCCCAAGTTGATTTCCTTTGTTTCTTCCGCTAATAGTGTTGATTTCTCCTTTGTCAAGGGGAGAAGTTCCTTCTTTCCATCTTCTAGCGCCTTAGTGAGGTTTTTTCTAGAAGATTCGTCTTCTTTTATCTTTTTATTCTTTTGTTCTTTTTTCTTTTGTGGACTGGAAAGAGGAGCTTCCTCCCCGAAATATGCTGCTTTGTCTAGGTTAATGGAGAATCCTGCCTTGTGATCTCCTGACATAATGCCTTCCCTTAGTCCCATGAAATGAGCTATCACCTCATCATTCTCAAAGACATCTAGATCAGGTGGCCCTTGTTGATCCCACTCTATAAGCTCAGGGTGTACAAGATAGACACTTTCACTATTGTTTGGCTCCAGTCGAATGAATGGGACTACTGATATGGTGCCTACAAAATTGGACTATGATGTGGACGCACCACTTGAGGTTTGATAAATGACATGTTTTTCTATACAGGGTTGCTCGGTGATGGTTAGTTGGTCAAACAGGTCTGCTAGATTTATGATAATGTCAGCTTGAGGGGAAAAATATGGGATTGACAGTTCAGAGTCGTGGAGGGATCTCCACTCATACTCATGGGAGTCAGTCTCAATGGAATGTTCATTCGATGTCTCACTTCCTTGGTTATCGTCGATTACTAAGTGTAGGTTTATTTGGGATTGTATGGAACCCTCTTCGGTGGGCAACAACTGCGCCAATATGTTGCTTATTAGGACATGGTTTGTGTTGTGCCCCCGGTGCATCTCTGTTATTTTCTCATGATTGACTTGAATGTCTTGGATCACAGGACTAGTGCTTTTTTGTCCATATCCCAAACCTCTTTTATTTCTCTGGGTTGGTGGGAGAGGCAATTCATATATGCCTTTTTGTCTTGCTCCTAGCCCAGTTGTACCATCATACCCAAATCTTTGTATCATTGTGTAACCGTTACCATAGTTTGACAAAGGTAATGGAGGCCGGATTG
This sequence comes from Thuja plicata, assembly GCA_018584345.1. NCBI lineage: Eukaryota > Viridiplantae > Streptophyta > Pinopsida > Cupressales > Cupressaceae > Thuja > Thuja plicata. The sequence goes on from MU228111.1 coordinate 1,678,572, forward strand.
TCTCAGGGGAGTCTTGATATAACCAGGTATTGTTGTCTTGTTCAAAAGTATTTTCTTCTGCTATGTCTCCCCACCAGACAAAGGTTGTGGGTGGACATCTGAATAGAACAGGTTGTGGATTTTTTGTTGTAATAACAGGTTGTGGCATGCCATGAGTTCTTGGGCTTTGAGGAATGTGTGTGATGGAAAAAGCCTCTTCATATCTGTATTCACCACAACTCTTATCTGTGATGGATATCTTGCCTGCTTTCTGTGTGATATCTTTAAGATTTGAATATGAAGAGGATGAGATGCTTGCATCTTGTTTAATGAATATCTTTCCTACTGCTTGTGTGACATCCTTGGGATTCGAATCTGAAGAGGATGGGATGCTTGCATCTTGGTTCGATGGTACCTGGTTATTAGTGCTGATTTGGACAACATTACAATATTGGAAGGGATTGGGATCTCCCTCTATGATGATCTCCTCTCCTTGGTGTGGGAACTTGATGCATTGATGGTATGTCAAAGGTACAGCTTGCATTTCATGTATCCAAGGTCTCCCTAGTAACATTTTGTATCCCAACTCAAGGTTTAAGATTTGGAAGGGTGTGTTTTTTACCACAGGACCAATGCAAACAGGTAGAATGATAATACCCTTAGAGGACCTTTCCTCTTCATCATAGGCTCTGATATTTATCCTCCTTGTGACATTTATGCTTGACTCTGAATAGCCCAGTTGCTTGATTAACTTTAGAGTACAAATGTTTAACCCAACTCCACCATCAACAAGGACCCTATGGACAGTGCTTTTGTGGATTTGGACAAGTAAGTGTAGAGCATCATTATGCAGGGGTTTATGCAGTGGCACATCACGGTTTGTGAAAGTGGCATGTTTGTTAGTTTCTATATGGTTGACCATCGTTTGGAAGCTCTTAGGTGTTATGTCCCTTGGGACAGCTGCATTCTGAAGTGCTTGGTTAAGTGCCAGTTTATGCTGTGGAGATATGTGCAATAGGTCAAACATGGAGATCTGGGCAGGTGTGCGCTTTAGTTGGTCCACTATGCTTGTTTGTGGATCCAATTTTGCTATAGGATTGGCTGATGTGGTAGTTGAGGATGGTACTCCTTGCAAGATGACTCTAGCACAACGCGTTGTTATAGCACAATTGTTACCTTGGTCTCTAATAGTGATTGTAGCCACATGGCTATCTGAAGGATTGAGGCAATTAATAACATTATCACTATTGGCATATGTATAGTTAACTTGTTTCATTTGTCCACCAGACCCAGAGGCTTTTCCCTTGTTGTGATCATGAAAGGTATTGTTGAATATAGTGTGATCAGTTGTGCCTTTTGTTTGAGTATTCATCACATCGATGATCCATGTGTCAATTAGATCTTGGATAGCATGTTTCAATCGATAGCAGTTGGCCGTTTTGTGACCCTTCACCCAATGAAACTCGCAGAAATCTTTGTCATTATACCACCTTGGTTTGTTTTCATCTTGTTCAAATTGTCTTATTTCTGGGAGAGTGATAGTGTTTGATTGTATCAACTTGCATAAAGCTAATTCTATCGGCTCTCCTAATGGTGTGAAATCTCGTTGTTGGAATTAGAACCGTGGTTTGCGTTGATTATGTTGTTGACTGTTTAACACAGTGGTTTCTTGTACAAGGGGAGGTTGGTTTTGGGTGTATGCTTGTTGAGTGGGCCCTATGGGTTTTTGGTTGGCCACAGGTGTGCCTTGCAGTGACACCTTAGGTTGTGCATAGTTGACTATCTTCACATTAATGACACTATCGCTAGTGACATTTTTGTTTTTGTTCCACCACTTAGCTTTTTCCGTTGCATTCTTATTTGTATTTATTTGTGTGGGATCTGCAAGGATTCCTTGTTTGACTAAGTTTTGCTCACAACAAACTCCTCTTTCGATGAGTTGTGTGAAGTTTGGAGCTAACTGTAACTCTGTTGTGAATGACATGTCTGGAATTAGATTGTCAACAAACATGACTATTAAGTCTTGTTCAGGCACATCATATGTTACATGATTTGTCGTATTCCTCCACCTCTATAGGAATTTCACAAAAGACTCTCCATCTTTCTACTTGATATTGCAAAGGTCCTTGATGCTGACCTTGCGCTCGATGTTATGATGGAAGTGAGCTATGAAATTTTCAATCAATTCTCCCCAAGATTGAATGCCATGAGGTAGATGTGAGAACCATTCCATTGTTGGTTTGACCAAACTTTGTGGGAACAGTCGCATTAGATATGTCTCATCATGAGCGACTTCGACACAACTAGCAAAAAACTCTTAGATATGTTCAATAGGGTTGGTACTGCCCCTATATTTGTTGAATTTTGTTACCGAGAAGTGATTTGGGAATGGTGACATGTGAAGAGAATGGTCAAAGGGGTATGGGTATAAATCCTTAGCGGTATAGGATTTAGTTTGCCCCTGGTTTTGCATATCCATCATTTGGGTTTGAAGGGTTTGCATTTGTTGCATTAAAATGTCCATTTGATATTGAGGCTGGTGTGTGTGGACATTCCTTTGTGTTGTGGTGGGTATGAGGCTGCGCCTTTGTGTCCCTTGAGTAGGAACATAGGATTTCATCCTAGGGACTTGATATTGATTCCCCACTGAGTGATTTGTAACTGGAGGGACATGAGTAACCCATGGTGGGTTTTGATGTGCTTGCTATTGTGATTGAAATTGGGGTTGATACTGCTGGGGTTGGTATTGCTGCTGCTGAGGTTGGGGTTGAAACTGGGGTTGTTATCGCTGAGGTTGGATTTGAGGCAACTGAAGCTAGGGTTGTTGTTGTCGGGGTTGAAATTGAGGCAACTGAAGCTGGGGTTGCTATTGCAGGAGTTGCAACTGAGGCAACTGAAGTTGGGGTTGTTGTTGCGGGGGTTGGATTGGTGTCAGAATGGGCAAAGATGTAGCTTTGGGCGGGCCTTGACTCTAATTCGTTCCAAAAAAGATGGATCCCTGCGAGCATGATGTGTTGATCCCAAGACTACTATGAATTAATTGTAGTAGTGACATAGTTTCAGAACAGTTGGTGTTTGGTGGGATGGAAGGCATAGCATGAGAGCTTGATTGTCCTGGCCATGAGACCAAAGGTAGAGGCATACTAGTGACCATAGGTGCACTTAGTTGCGAGCCTGTCATGCTTTGAGTAGAAGATGTGCTAACCTAGGTCGGGTCATTAGTTTGATTGGACACAGTTTATGTTGATGTGGGTAAAACCAATGGTGGAAAGATCTGTGACGCAACAGGTAGTATCTGAGGAGTGTGAGTAGTGTTTTGACCTGCGAGAGGGTTTTCGGGCCATATAGTCAATACACTGAATTCAGCGGGGAGTTTGACTCCCTTCTTTATTAGCATGGCCAAGTAACATTTAGGGTTCCTCTCTACAAGAGTGTCAACTACTTTCATGGAGTAAGAAACTTGTTCCACATCTTCAAGTTCTTCTTCTATGATATCTTGGAAAAAAGCTGCCCCACGGGGTTGTTCAATGAATAGAGCAGAACTGGTGTTCACGAAGGGATCGTTCTCTTGCTCTATTTCCCAAGTGGGAAATAGTTTATATATGACTCGTCAGGTTGAGTTCTATCCTTAGACCTTGTGTAAGGTCCTCCATGAGGTGTTTGAGACATAGTGCGGTCCAGGTTTTGTAACTAAAACAAGTGATATAAAGCAAACAAAGAAGAGGATCCTTTCTGAGGAAAGTCTGAGTTATGTTTTGGACAAGGGTAATTCTAAGGACAGATTTTGATATAACTTGATCTCAAAGTGGTGATGATAAAAGATAAGATTTGCTGACCTTTTTCTTGGACAAAGTCAATTTGATAAAGATGATGATGTTTGATATGATGAGATCAAGGTATTTCTAGTCTGATCTTTTGAACTAACAATGTTTTTGACAATAATTGTGCTTTTACAGAGAAAGGGTAATCTTTAATGTTTAGAGATTCACATAATGTTCTTCGCATTTTCCTGGGATAGGCACTACTTTTGGACACCAAATGAAGAATTCTTTCAAGGTTTTAGGTCAAAATAGGAATATAGTATATCTGGTCAATTACAGTACCATTTCACCAATTGTGATAAAATAACTGGTCGATTGTGGTAGTTTATCACTAATTGCGGTAATAAACATGGTGATTGCGGCAATAAATGAATCAACTGTGGCAAACTTCCTTCAATTGTGGCACAATGCGGGTAATTGCAGTAAAGGAGGAACAGTCTAAAAAAAGACTAGAGGATAAGTATCAATGCTTGATATTTTTTAATTCTCTAGAACAATGCTTTTGATTTGCAAGATAGTTGACGTTGAAAACCCTAGATTTTAACATGTTTGGCTCATTTTGACAATTTGGATGTTTTGTTTTTTGTTTTCAAAAAAACTGATCAAAGAAACAAGCACAATAGACACTGTGTTTTGAAGAATGAAGACTGAAATTGTGTATGTTCTACAACTTTTTCAAGTTGCAAGGTTATCGCGAGGTCTCAACAATGAACAATCAGATTAATCTAGGTCAATGGCTTAAGAATACAATGTTATAGGCCCAATTCTTGAATTTCCGTTATCTCACATAGAAATTGTCATGTTACTAGGACACGAAGGTCCATGATGTAGGTGCCCGTGTTTTTTCCGTTTCCAGGTACTGTTGCCGTGGAGTGAAGATCTCTTTCACTACACAAATACTGTGGGACACATATGTTGGAAATCTTGGGGGGAAATTCTACAACCCCTTACACTATAATAAGGTATCTGTTCAGAGGTAAAACGGGTGGGCCTCTACTTAATCAAGGTTGTAGTAAGGGTCTGTGGTGTCTCTCCAATCGGTTTTTACCTGCGTGACTCACTTAAGAGCCTAGTTGACCACGCTAGCTCCTTAGGGATATTCACCCGATCCAGACTATTATCAACATGCCTCACGTGAGCTTGGCTAGATAAGACAAAACTTTGGTTTGCACCTTGTTTATATACCGATCGGAAGGATTATCGGTTTAAGGTCGTTCTCCGAGGAAGAAGTGCATTCCCCGGACAGGCCTTTCTAAAAAAGTATAAAGGTTTGTAATCTAACAGTTTGTGCAAGTGCACCCAAAACTCAAGACACAATGTAAATCGATTAAGCTCCAAAGTTTGAAATGTGAACTAAGCTACACCACCATACAAGCAAGCACCAATGTTCAATTTTAAGCCCAAAAAGCAGGTGTTGATTGCTTGTTTAATTTTATTGCACCAAATTGAGAGATTCTTTGCCTTTGTTCAGTTTTAATCCTCACATCAATTTTAAGCCCAAATCCAAAATATGAGGTGTGATAATGTTTTGCAAGCACTGTTCTTTTTAAACCCAAATCGACAAATGAATTCCTTTTAGTTTGCTTTGTTTAAATAGGTTAGTACCAAAAAGGATTTATTTGCAAAATGAGAATATATGTAACTTTGAAATAACGAATGATGCTTACCAAAACTTACCTTTCTCTTTCCTTTGTGATTTGATCCAATCCTGCACAAAAACTAAAAAAATGTCAAATTAGCAATAGATAGACGCAAGATTTGGATCTGATTCTATAATATTTCTGTGATTGCGGCAAACTTCTGGCAACTGCGGTAAACTTCTGTCAATTGCAGTAAAGCACTGTCAACTACGGCTAAATGTTGTCAATTGAGGCATGGATCGGGCAACTGTGGCAAAATTAGTTCAATTGCGGCACAGATCTGACAATTGCAGCAAAACACCTGAAAAATGAAGACAGAAAAATACTGCAAACGCCTGCAATCAATTGCGGTATTAAACCAGTTGATTGCGGCACAGTTTTCTCGATTGCGACAAAATACCAGCAACTCCAAAATAATACAAATGTCGAAGAAAAGTTAGATTTTTAAATTTGTGACCGTACGACCATGGTTGATCAATCTGGTTCTTCGTCTGTAAGAGATATTTGGGTTGTTTGTTCATGTCGGGTTCACCAAAATGTACGCCTCCTTTTTTCGTTTGTGATCCGTGGATTCCCAAGCTTTCCAAAGGCAAGGGTCAGTAGCAAAGGTTTCACAATTGATATAAACCAAATACACGATATTACTAAGATGAATAAAAATGAAACGTAGTCAATAAAATGTACAAGCAAGAGAAAAGAAAAGAAATAAATGCAAACCCCACAATGCTTGAAGCTTCTATTGTTTCTCTCTACTCCTTCTGAAATGTTGTTCTTGATGCTCAGTATTGGCGGGGCAGCGTCTATGACTTGAGAAGTGTTGAGAAGTTGCTAATTAAAATGGGTGTGTGATCGCAAGATGGCTTGAATGCTAGAACCAAACTGACGGAGTAATGGCGCACGAGAGCTTGAAATCCTGGATCCTTCAAATGGTTATGAAGGGTTTATTATATAGGAATTGGTGATGGTATGAACAGTTGAGATCAATCCCAGAGATAGGGAGATGAATGGTTGAGATCAACAGGAACTGGAGAGGTCCTCAGTAAACTCCACCTCTTCATTTGGTAAAGAGGAGATAGAGTTTGGTTGACTGAAGAGCTAATTATGAGTTACCTTTTTGAACTGAAGAGGTGGGT
>MU228111.1:1697785-1707811 GCA_018584345.1 Thuja plicata
GAGGTTGTAGTGGACCCAATTGATCTAGATTGACCAATAACAACTTCCACTTTCTACATTGAAAAAGTACCATATCTCTCTCTTCAAGGGTGGGTTATTCATTACTACCATGTCATGTTGTATTCAACTGTATGTAGCTCTAATTATTTATTGTTAAAGTTAAAGTTAAACTTGAACTATGATGTCTCTGTGAGTTACGTAGGCAAGGTCATCTATGATGAGCCCCCGAGGCCTTAAGTCTGGCCCTTAGGTCTTGTACTTTTGAGTTCTTCCTTGATCTTGCCACCCCTTACCAATATTTTACATATTTTGCATCTCTTTACGATACTAGTTTTAAATACCTTATGATTGATTTAGCTAAGTTATTGATGTAGCTTATCTTACGATCTTGTATGTAATAAACTATGAATTTTATATCATGCATCTAGTTATGTAGCCGTATATACAGGTGCAGGAAATAGAGAGGCAAGGAGAAGTGTATGGCTTGACTATGCACATGTGTAATTGTAGATGAGGAACAGTAATAGGGTGCCATGCATTGCTTAGATCCTTTGCTTAGATCCTTTGGATCTAACCCCATCTTGACCTTCCTTGCAGGTTCTAGATTATACAGGAGCATACTGAATTCAACCCCGGGTCAACACTTCAATGACATTAGGCAGTGATGCAAAATTTACTGTCTGTAGTCATTGCAGCAGCATCAGGCCCCAACTTCAGTACAATATGATCACTAGACATGGCTGTATGTCTTCTACTTTTAAGTTGTGTTGTTTCCGTTCTTGTTTTATTTGTTGATCTTTTAATTAAGGTGGATTCATGGATACCATATTAGCACGGGTTAAACCTTATCCTAAGTTATGGATTAGTGAAAAGGTATCAACTAAGTCTAGGGCTCTGTCCCTGTTCCACCTAATTAGGTGGCAACCGATGGGAAAATTGTCTGGGGAATGAGACCCTAGAAAGGGTTGTGTACCCACTTTTATGATTTTATAGAGAGTTTGATATTGGAATAGTTGAACTACTATGTGATTTGAGGCTCTAGAGACATCGTATTTTGACTGTTCCAATATCAAACTCTCTATAAAATCATAAAGCGGGTACACAACCCTTTCTAGGGTCTCATTCCCCAGACAATTTTCCCATCGGTTTCCACCCACTTAGGTGGAACAGGGATGAATCCCTAGACTTAGTTGATAACTTTTCACTAATCCATAACTTAGGATAAGGTTTAACCCATGCTAATATGGTATCCATGAATCCACCTTAATTAAAAGATCAACAGATAAAACAAGAACAAAAACAATGCAACTTAAAAGTACATACATCCATGTCTAGTGATCATATTGTGTTGAAGTTGGCGCCTGATGCTGCTGTAATGACTACATACAGTAAATTTTGCATCACTACCTGATGTTGTTGAAGTGTTGACCCAGGGTTGAATCCAGTATGCTCCTGTATGATTCAAAACCTGCAAAGAAGGTCAAGTTGTGATGTATGCCTTCTAACACTATATATTATATGCAGTTGCACATGCATTCTCGATTCAGAGTGGGAAAATCTTATTTTGGAGGAGGGAGAGAAGCCAAACACATAAAGAACATGCACATAAACACGATAGCTGGGAAACATAAATATAGATATCACAACAGCTGAGAAACATAAATGTAGATATCACCACAGCTGAGAAAATTAAATGTAGATATCATGGTCACAATTGTTTAGAAACACAACATAATTTAGTGGTATACCCAGATGATACAACGTAATCACTACTCCTCCAGTTCAAAGTTGGCACTGCACGATCCAAAAACCATAGATAAGGAATAAATTTAGAGAGCAGAGGTATATTATTTTGGTCATTATGGCCCTCCTTCGCTCTCTAAATTTATTCCTTATCTATGGTTTTTGGATCGTGCAGTGCCAACTTAGAACTGGAGGAGTAGTGGTTGTGTTGCATCATCTGGGTATACCACTAAATTATGTTGTGTCTCCAAACAAGTGTGACCATGATGCCTACATTTATGTTTCTTAGCTGTTGTGTCCCAGGATCCCTTATGACCCTTTATGACCCTTTACGATCCCTAAGAATACATCTTAGAGATCTTAAAGTGTCGTAAAGGGTCATAAGAGTGTCCTAGGAGGGTCCAGATGAGCTTCCACCTTCGCGTGGTTGGCCTTGTTAAGTAGAGAATGTTAAACTATTCTTGAAACAAAGAGAAACTCTTAAAAACTATAAAGTGACACTTACGTGTCGTAATATGGCAAATTTGTCTCATGGTATTGTATAAATAAGGCATGAATATAAGAAAGTGCATTTGAACATATAAAAGTATACAAGTGTGAATCATATGTGAAGTGACTATGAATTCATGCAAAGGAGATCCATGTTTGTGTAGAGAAGTCTATAGATCTTAAAGGTGGATTATATTCCTTTTCATATCTTCTGGAAGTGATCCCTTGTGTATCGATAGTGAACCCATGTGTATCGGCAATAAGCCCCTGTTTATCAGAAGTGTGCCCTTGCGTATTAGCTGTGAGCCCCTTTGTATTGGCAGTGAGCCTTCTAGTAGTGAGCCCTTGTGTAGTGACACAAAGCCCTATTGTAGTGAATATTTCTAGCAGTGAGCCTTTGCATCAAATCACCTTTCGGTGTCACCTTAATAGGTTTTTTCACATTTCATGAGAATTAGCCTCTCTATGGTTTTACTCATCTTTGTGTTTCCATGGAAAATCTAGTGTTCTCTATTTTAGTGTTCACGTGCATTTCATGTTTATATTTACTGTGGATGTTTAATGTGCTAAACTGACAAATATTAAGTTATTATTGGAACTATTTAAGTGTTAACAAACAGAGATAAAGTTTTGTAAATTTGTATGGGAATAATTGATTGAACCCCCCAATTATTTGGCTTGTTCAACAATTAGTGTCAGAGCTTGGTTCCTTGGGGAAGAGCTTAACCACTTTAGGCCAATCCGATGGTAAACAAATTGACTATTCCTATATCTGATGGATCATATTACAATTCATGGAAAGATTAGATGAAACGATACCTAGTATCAGTTGGTTACAAGACATGGAAGCATGTAGCATCAAAGTATGTTCCTCGGCAGAATGGACCGACTACTCGATGAAATTGAGGAATATGTGGAAAATGAAAAGGCGAGGTATGCTATTACTAGTTCTTTATCAAATACTAAATTGGCTAAAGTTATTTTATTAAAGAAAACTTAAGAAGTTTGGGAAAAGTTGAAGGAAATGACAGAGTCAAGTTATCTAAGAAGTTGATAGCTCAGAGACATTATGAGAACCCAAGAATAGAAGATGGTGAAGATATCAAAAGATTTTTTCAAAGAGTTGAGAATGTAGTTAATGAAGTCAAGAACCAAGGAGGCACTATTACTAATGAGGAATTCATGGAGAGTATTTTGATGATATTACCGAACAGTTATAGTGAAAAAATTTCAGCAGTTAAAGAGGTGTATGATCCAAAGAAGTTTACCAAAGAATAGTTGTTTGGTTCCTTGACCGCATTTGAGCTGAGGAAGTTTGGAAGAGACAAGAACAGATCAGAGACAACATCCAAATCTACAAAATCATAAGATGATCCTTATGATGATAATGAAGAAGAGTTTGAGGCTAACTTTGCAAGGAGAATGAAGAAAGGTACTGACAAGTACAAAGGTATGTCACCCCTAAAATGATTTAGGTGTGGTAAGATTGGTCATTTGGCTACTAGATGTCCTGAAAAATCTCCTAGAGAGAAGTTCAAAAGATTTTTAAAAAAAGGCTTATTATGTGAACGAAGATGCTAGTATCTCAGATGATGAATAAAAAATTGAGGATTGGTTGTTTTATGTTGAAGAAGAGAAATCTGAAATTGATATCACTAACAACTATGCTAAATTTGATGATAATGTTGAAACTACTTTATATGTTATAAGGAAAAAATGATTCGCTAATTGATATTGGTTTCTCTCATCATATGATTGGAGATAAAAGTAAATTTGTATCACTTAGAAAATATGTTGGTGGTGTTGTTAGATTTGGTGATGATAAGGCAACATATATTATTGGTAAAGGATCTATTACATTTGACGGCAAGAATAACACTGAAAATATATATTATTTGAAAGGTTTATATCAAAAAAATTTGAGTGTTGGACAAATGTGTGAGAATAGTTATGATGTTATTTTCAAGGATGAAGGATGTGAAATAAAGAAGAGATGTGGATATATAATTGCTATAGGAAAAAGGAAAGGAAAGAATAAGTACCAACTATAAGGTGCATACGAATGATGTTTCTTGTTATCTCAGATTGATGATAGTTGGCTCTAGAATTAAAGGATGTGTCACATTAATTTTGATAATCTGATGATAATGAGGTCATCTCATGTAGTGAGAGATTTACCCAGATTGCGAAAACTGGAAAACATCATTTGCAAGAGTTGTTAAGAAGGGAAGCAGAGAAGAGAATCATTCAAGTCAAAAGATAATTCATTGATCAGTGTGTTGGAGAATGTATACACTGGTCTCTATGGTTTGACTTGGATAAAAAAAAAATTCAAGGTAAAAGATATTTTATACTGTTTATTGATGATCATTCAAAAATTACATCGATTTCATTTCTTAGAGATAAATCTGAAGCATTTGAGATATTCAAGGCTAGAGTTGAGATTGAATATGGTAGAAACATTAAGTGTTTGAGATGTGATAAGGGTGGAGAATTTTCATTTGATGCATTTGAAATTTATTGTGAAAAACATAGCATTAAGAGACAGTTTTTAGCAGCAAGAACACCACACCAGAATGATGTTGTGGAAAGGATGAATTAGATGATTCAGGAAGCAGCCAGAACTATGTTGAGAGAAGAAAATATATTGGAGATCTACTAGAAATAAGTAGTACATACTACTATATATATGCTCAATAGAGTTCTATAGTGGAAAAAGTATGGAAAGAATTCATATGAATTATGGCATGGAAGGGTACCAATGATTAAGTATTTCAAGATTTTTGGTATCAAGTGTTACATACAGAAAGATGAAGACAATCTTTGAAAATTTGACAATAGAGTTGATGAAGGAATATTCTTGGGCTATTCTACTAGAAGCAAGGTGTATCGGTGCTACAATGAAAGACTGAAGAAGATTATGGAAAATGCAAATGTGAAGGTTGATGAAGATTTTCAGAAGGTTCTTGAAAGGCACACTGAGTATGAATATAATGTAGAAGAACATAGGAAAGAAGAGAAGAATGAGGAAGATGACATTCCATCGACACCAACATCGATACCGACATCCACTACTAAGAAACCAAGGTATATATAGAAGTAACACTCAGAAAATTATATTATTGGAGATAAGAACATAGGAGTTGTTACCAGAAGTAAAAAGTACAAGATCATGCTTTGCTGTGTTTACTTTTTGAAGTTGAACATAAGTTTGTAGTAGAGACTTGTAATGATCATAGTTGGATTAATGCTATGAAGGAAGAACTAAATTAGATTGAAAAAAATCAGACCTAGGAACTTGTGCCTAGATTGAAATACAAAAATGTGATAGGTACAAAATGGGTGTACCAGAACAAGCTAGATGAGAATAAAAAAGTTGTAAGAAACAAGACAATATTGGTTTGCAAAGGTTACTCATAGATTGAAGGAATTAGTTTTGACGATACTTATTCTCTTATTGCTTGAATGTAAGCTATTAGGATGTTCTTGGCATTTGCAACATTCAATAAATTCAAAGTTTATCAAATGGACGTTAAGTCTGCATTCTTAAATAGAGAACTCAAGGAAGAATTATACATTGAAAAACTAGAAGGTTTCAGATAAAAAAAGGTTCCTGATGTTGTTTACAAAATGAAGAAGGAATTATATGGGCTAAATCAGACACATATAGCCTACCATAGTAAAGTGGACAAATATTTGATCACTCAAGGATTCAAGAAAGGATGGGCCAACCACAATCTATACTTCAAGGTAAATTTAGAAAAGATTTTGATTGTTGTTGTGTATGTTGATGACATCATCTTTGGCGGAAAATATGACTTGTGCAAGAAGTTTGCAGAAGAAATACAAAAGGAATTTGAAATGTCAATGACATGAGAATTAAATTTCTTTCTTGGATTGCAATTCAGTCAGAATAAAAAAGACATTTTTATCTCTCAATCCAAGTATGTGAAGGAGTTATTGAAGAAGTTTGCTTTAAAAAATTCAAAACCTGTTTGCACTCCTATTGTTACCTACAAAAAGATGACTAAGGAAGATGAATCACCAAAAGCATATGCAATTCTATATAGGTCGATGATTGAAGGCTTGTTATACTTGATTATTACCAGACCAGATATTATGTACGCAGTATGTTTGGTAGCCAGATTTTAACAAGAACTGAAAGAGTCACATATTATGGTAGTAAAAAGGTTTTTTAGATACCTAAAAGGGACAAAAGATATGGGGTTATGGTACCCTACAAAATGAAAATTTTCACTAACACCATATACAGATGTAGATTGGGCAGGTCGTTTGGACAACAGAAGAAGTACCAGTGGTGGAACATTCTTTCTTGGCTCTCGGTTAGTTGCTTGGTCAATAAAGATGCAAGATTTTGTAACATTATCCACTGTTGAATCAGAGTATATTGGGGCATCCTCATGTTGCACTCAGGTGTTATGGATGAAACAAACATTGTGTGATATAAGAATCAGTTTTTATGGACCAATCTCTATCATGTGTGATAATACCAGTGATATAAGTATGTCAAAGAATGAAGTAATAAGACCAATAATGGTCCATTAAATATTTTTTGATTTTTTTTTCATCATTTTGTATTAAGATCAAATAATGTAAGCCTTAATGGAATTTGGGGGTTAAAGTGTACCTTGGGGGTCATTTGAGGATCCTTGGGTAGATAGAGTGTTTAAGGACCTATGAGGTCTATAATGATTGTAATATGGCAAATATTGCCCAACAATGGCAAAATAGGCCTATGAAGGCTAGTGTAAGGGTTTAAGAGTGGTTTAAGGCTTTAGGAGTTAGGATATAGTCCTAAAAGCCTTTGAAAGGTTGATATAGATGTAAAATAATGATGATTTGTTGAGTTTACAACCATCTTGTCAACTTGACAACAATACACTGATATGTAACAGTTAGTTTAACTAACCATGATCGGTTTGACAGGGAAGTTGTAATTATAAACCATCTTAGTAAAGGTTATTTGGCTTGTGTGAGCATGAGTTAGAGAAGGAGAGGAGTCTAGGATTTTGGTAGAGTTTTATGGGTTGAAGAAACAATTGTAATGAAGTTTCAAATGAATAAACTTTAATTCTCTGCAACTGTCTATTCTCTATCATGACTGCACATTCATCCTTTGGTGTTCTTAAAACTCTTTATTCAATGCAATAATTGGTTGAAAGTGTATTAGTTTGATGTTATTTTAAGTTATTAACCATTTCCGTACAAAGATCTATTATTTTGTAGAGTTTTAAGGAAAAGAAATCCAAGTTGTTTTGATTGTTCCTAAACAAATTTTGAGTACAATCAATAATTCATTTTGAATTCTCCATGATAACTTAGACTCCCCCACTTATTGTGGTTAATGTGACTTGTGGGGAGAGTCAAAAAAATTTATTATGTATATCCATATGTATTTGGTTGCAGGAGTGTGCAGGGATTAGAGAAAGAGGTCTCTGATCGAGACAAAGTGTTGATTGAAGGCTGCATGGTGGTTGGACCAGTCAAGGTCTACGGGTTCCACCCAAAAAAGGGCCACTTTTTATGATTTGGAATGTCATAATATGACCAAGTGATGGTTTTGGATCCACTAGAACGGTCTAGAAGTTCTTGGAGAGGTCTGGTTGAGAAATACTTAGGTTAGAGCACCTACAAAGGAGGGTTTGGTGAATGGGGTGGTAGATCTTGGTGGCACATCTTGTAATTTTGAAAATCCTTTGTTTGGGATGATGTTTCAACTTTATTTTAAGGTTGGGAGGCTTGGGGATGAAAGGATTTAGTACTTTCTTTGTAATAGGAGGGCTAATGAGGGCTAATTACAGGGAAACAATGTACTGGATGGGTTAGATTAGGCAGGCATGGAGGTAATTCCAGATTATGAAACCTTGAGTACAACATAAATGATATATATTGAAGCTACAACTAAGAACTCTTGATTGTACATATAGTATAGACAAAGTTATGATGGATCACAAAGGTGTGGAGCCTCTGGTGGCATAAGGAGTTGATGTGCACTCTGATAAGGTTTGGTGTAGATTGGATCCATGGAGATGATCCTAATGAAGAAGCTTGATGGAGTCCCTCTTGAACTTGCTGATTGAAGTCCACCTAAGGCCTCTGCATCAAGTGGTATCAGATCCTAGGAGCATCCTAGGTTGAGGGAGAGTGATAAGTTTCTTTTGAGGTCACTTGTATACTTAGTCCTTTGTTGAAGCCTTGGAGTGCCCATTTCCTCCTTGTGTGTCCCAGATTTGATCAGTGTATTGGAGATGTCAGAAGAAGCTTAGATTGGTGTGTGAAGATGGCAATGACAAGAAGTGAAAGGGAGTTAGCCAATTTGTTGAAAGAGTTCATGCAATATGACAAGAAGAGAAGAGAGGAAGTAGAAAGAAAGAAGAAGGAAGAAGAAGAAATGAAGAAAGAAATAGAATGGATAAGGCAAGAAGAGTTGAGAAGTCTAAGAAGGGTTTTGGAAGAGTGGGAAGAGAAGTGGAAAAGAATTCAAGAACATAGAAGAAAGGAGACGAAAACCATGGAAGAAGGTGAAGAAAGATTGAAGAAACTAGAGAGGATGCTTAAGGTTGTTACAAGTTGGAACTTAAGGATTGAAGAAGAAGGTGATATGGCCTATTCAGAGGCTATTTGCAGCAGCAAGGAAGAAGACAAAGGTTGAAGAAGAAGAGGGTACTAGGAAGGGTACTCTTGATGCACCTATGATGGAGGGTGTAAATACTTATGATGAAGTCTTGGTAGATGCTAGAGGAGACAACATAGATACAAGTCTTGAGAGGCTTGAGGTAGAGGAACCTGATTTGTGGGAGAGGTTTTCTGCTATAGTTGAAGAATGTCAGAGTTATGGAGGTGTTTTGGAGGCACACAAGGGAGCAGTCTTCAAAGATGGAATTCAGATTGTAGAAGTGAGCCGTGAAGAGGCTCAAAATGAGATAAAATTTTCTCCTAACATGAAGATGGTATAAATGGAATCATAGGTACAAATTTGTATGATGGTGAGCGAGAAGATGCAACAAAGGCAAGCAATGTTGATGCAGGAGCATCCCAGGGTAGTTGGCTATCCTGCATGTTTGGGAGATTTGATGGAGTTGTGTGGACTTATTTTCATGTGTGAGGGATTTGGTAGAGTTTTGTGGACCTACTTGGGTCTTGGGTAATTGGTTTTGATGTATTTAATGGAACTTGGCATGGTCTTGGTTGCTTGGCATGGACTGGGAGGAGCTTGGCCTTGCTTAGGAATTTGGTGCCTATTATAGGCCATATAAGTAATTTTCCACAAATATTTAGAGGATGAAAATTTTAGGGATTGAAGAGGTCCTAGATTTCTACCTACGGTTCAAAGAACAAGTCCTAATTCATCCAGAGCTAGGAGATATCGCGATTTTACTAAGACATCAATTTTGGGCATTTAATTATTGTTGTTGGCCGACTTGTGGCATATAATTTATGTGTTTGTATTTAATTTATGTTCAGGGCTGACCTATGGCTTAGATTGGTATAAGTAGGGGTTGTGGGGGAAGTCTTTATTCATTATTCATTCATCCTGGAGAAGAGGAAGAGGTAGAGGAGCGAGTTTTGAGAAGAGCTAGTGGTTGCGGCTTGGGGGACAAGGGGATTGCTTGGTGGACTTGCGAGCACAAGTTTAGATATTCCTTGGGGGCTCCTACCAATGTGTGGATCTGGACTAGCTAGGATTATTCATCCACCTGGGAGAAGAGGAGGTGGTTGTGGAGCGAGTTTTGAGAGGAGCTAGTGGCTGCGGCTTGGGAAACAAGGAGATTG
>MU228111.1:1717360-1739447 GCA_018584345.1 Thuja plicata
ATGAGCCCCCAAATATTAGGCTAACATTATTTACATAATGTGGAGTTCCATAATAGGAACATAAATATTATTTAGAGAAAATAGGATTGAAATATAACTCATTGCCACATGATATATAAATAATTTTACTACCAATGAGTTGTCTAATTTTATAATGTAAAGCTTGACATTCATTAGAGTGATCATGAAATCTATGATAGAAACAAAAAGTAAGAATCTTCAGGTATAGACTACGTTTCTTTTTGTGTTAAGGTCTAGTAATTATCTTAACACGAAGGAGTTTAGGCAAAACAACCTCTTGGTCAAATTCCTTCACAGGGTCATCATGTTTTGAAATGTTGGTAACATTGATGTTTTGTTGAGGATTAAATCCCAATCCATAAGAATGCTCATGCCCCCCATTCTGTAGGGGCATTTGAATTCCCTGTTTATGCTGAGTGTTGACGGGGTTTTGCTGACCGGGTCCGCCAACAGTCATAAGTTGTCACCAGGTACCGGAGGTACCAGCCAACTCCACCTGCAAAGGTTATCTGGGGAAATTAGATTCCTCGGGGCTTCAAGCACCTGGGTGTCAGGTCATGACAGTGTGGGGCTCGGTTGGGAGAAGTGACTATTTTCGACGGGGATAGCTGGTTTCTTCAACTCATTCTCTTTGGAGATTCAATAAGATAAGGTTTTCCCTAGCATTCTACACTTAGTAAATAAAATGAAAAAGATCCTGCAGGGTTAGAAACACTTCATCTAACTATAGTCATGTTTAAACGTCTGGAACATCAATAATACTCTGACATACTACACTAAATACTGAAGAAATACACAACCATCAGCTAGTATTTTATCAGTAGCGAGGGTAAAGAGGTCGTTGATCTATTTTAACATATCAGAGTAGAAGACATAAAGAACATAAAACATGAAATACCATTAACTTAGAAGCAAGAATGCCAACTACATCATTGCAAATAATTCTTCCTTCTTCATTAATGTCTCTTCCAGCAAGCACTGGTGCGTGATACAATGATGGCTCCAGGGGAGCGTCTAACTATTGAAAACAGAACAATGGAGCATTGAGCTATGCAACTAAAATGAGAAATCACTTTTCTATTACTGTGGACAACAAAATCATCAATTTTGTCAACCCTTGGAAATGGGCTGATCTGGCTATTTATACAATTCTCTTCTAACCCTAACTCTATTTTACATCATGTTTCAATAAAATACAATATCTGGGGGCCAGTACTACCTGCGCCACCCTACAAAAGACCTTGAGACAGAATAGGCCTGCTATGCCAGGAGAATGAGACAAGGATATACAGTAGAATAATCGGTCTCGGGAGGAGAGCCAAGAAGGGAGAAGGAAGAAAGTGGGTCCCCCGGGGATTGAGGCTACATGCCTCATAAATGGGAAATGTGGTACCCTGTCTCCAATGCACTAGGTGTACCTCCGAATGGCACCTCGAGAAGACCACCCTGTCAGAAAACTGACGGTTGAGCTGACACCCATCTTGATGTAGTCAACTACCTTCTGACAGCCTTTATTAATCACTCCTGAAAGTGACCGGTCGGCCTCGGGGACTGGGACATGGATCACTTGAAAAAATACAAAATTTGGGATCTGAGACTCCAGGATCCAGGAACTTACATTCCCAAAAGAATAAAGAATACCCAATGTTTGAGTTTTCTCCGGCCCCCGGAGAAAGCTCAAGGTTGTTTATTATCATTGAAAACCTAGAGGAGGCGGGAAATGCCATCCTCATCGATATCCCTTAGGCTGGCCCTTCGGTACTTGGCCACTTCAATTTGCTCTCCCAGGTCTGGAACATTCTCCTTAAACTTGTAGGCCATTTTTACCACATCGTGACCACTAAGCACCATACGAGTTAACTTTGTCATTTGGGCACCATCTATCCCCTCCGGGGATTGATACCGGGACGTCATCATTTCATCAAAACTTCCCAAAAATAAATCCTCTGGTGTACATGCATCTGTGCTGAGGGGGTCAGCCCCAGAAGTCTTTATTAACAAAGACTTATATAAATTGAAAGAATATTTTACCGCATTGACTTTATCTTGTAGAGTCCCTACCAATTGCTTGGTTACCTCCAATGTGAGGTCAAGTCTGGAGTGTTGGGTCCTCACAAAATCAAATGACTCATCCCCCAGAATTTCAGATTCAGAAATCATTTCTTCTCCCAGGCCAAGGATTTCCTCAAGCTCTACCTTCCATGCCTGATAATTCTCGATATCACCCTCCCACAGGTCAATAAGAGTCTTTGCCTGGTGTATAACATGTCAGGCCATATATAAATCTGGGAGGGTGGATACCAGGAAATGCCTGGTGTTTCCTATTTATGGGGTGACCCACTCGTCCATTGCCTGGGCCTTCTTCTTCATAATTCAGAGAGAGTCGATGTCGCTCTGCGGTAAATCTTCAAAGGTAGAAGCCTCCGGAGGAGCGACATTGACTGGTCGAGCTAGCTCGATAAGCAACCCCATAAGGTTTGCATTTTTTGCCTTTTCTACTTTGAGCCTTTGGGCTTCCTCTTCATAACGGGCCTCTACTGCCCTAGCTGCCTCCTTCAACAAATCCACCTCGCCCTGTTTCCCTCTTTTTCCCAGCGATACCTCTGCAACACTGTAATCTCCGGGCTCTGCGGTTGCTTTATCGGCACCCAGGGGAGGTGTCGCCACAATGGCAACTGTTTCTCCACCCAGCCCAGTTTGAAGAGTATGAATTGTCTGGGCTTTCTTGGCCTTCAGCGGGGCCTGAACCTGAGCCATCATTTCGGCCAGGGAGAGAGGAGTTCTGGGAGTGGTCGAAGCCTTTCTTTTTCTCCTTTCTACTAACCACTGAGGCGACAGGGGTGGATTTTCTGCCAGAATTTGTTCCCTTGGTTCCTCCCTGGTGTCCTGTGGCTATTGCTCATCAGTGGTGTGGACCTCATCTATCCCTTTCCCTGTGTCTTCTTCTGTAGCGACATTTTCCTCAGCAACCTCCATCTCCTCAGCCTTGTCCTCTATGTCGATTGCTCGGTCTGGACTTTGGTAGGCTTCCTCAGGGATTTTTTCTTCATACTATTCTTGTTGCTCTTCCTCTACCACCGGGGCCTCTTCTTCCATCGGTACATCCTGTGGCAGTAGGGGAGGCACCGGGCTGAGATTTAAAGTTTGGGCCGCGGTAATCACCTGCCCAAAGGTTGCTCCTGGGAGTGGTGCCTGGAACATGGCGGGTGGGGTTACGGTTATTCCCAAAGGTCCGGTTCCCCCAGCGGATGCCATTTGTTCACCTTGCCTTTGTTGGTCCACCCCCAGACCCTGCATTTCCAGAGTTTCAGAGACAATCTCCGACTCTAGCTCTCTTTCTTCTTCCTGCTTTTCCTGCTCCTGCGCAGGTTCTTGTTCCATAGCCTCTTGTTCTACAGCTGCTGGTTCTGCCTCTGGGACTTTTGTCCCTATTTTTCTGGTGTCCCCCTGCAAGTTTTTGAACTCGTCGGTTGCAAAAACATCATCAAATTCCTCTTGCGGAGGGGGACTGGATGGGACTTCAGCAGGCTCTGCTTCCTTCTCTAGCTCCGGGGAACTGGAAGAGAGTATTTCTACTTGTTGGGCATGGGATGTTCCCAACCCCGGCTCTACCTTAGGATTTTTGTTAAGCCTCTTCTTTCTCTGGGTAACCAAAGGTGGCCCCGCATCTCTTATTCTTGTTGCTTCTATGGGATCCACCCCCGTTGCCTTCACCATTAAGGCTAACAGCGATGGGGAGGAAGAGGGGCGAATTGGCCCGGCCATTAGTGTTGGAGTGGCCAGCCGCGTGATTAATTTCTCCCTCATCTGTTGGGAGGCTGCCAGTGATTGTTTTATCTATTTATTTATGGGGACTTCTTGCGCAAGAGGGGTCGTATCTATCTCTTTTCCTTTATCTACTCTCTGCGAAGAAGTCTCGGCCCCCAGAGTTAATCTTGGTGCCAGTTGGGCCGCTTGGCGGGTACTTCCGGGGCACACCCTTTTGAAGTACGCATGAATTCGCTCGACCACCTCCTGAGTGAAGTGCTCAATTGTAGGCCCTTCCTGGGCGTCCCAATTTACCGGTGGAAGAGTCATTGTATCGATCCCATTTTCCTTGTACTGGGGATCGATAGTGGGGGTGGTGTCTGAGAAGTCCTCCGGGAACCTCTGGAGCTTCAACCTTTGCATCATGCCGACCGTCATCCTGACCTAGTGCCGGCTCCGCACCTCCACGTTGTCTTGGAAATCTACCCAGAAATCCTCTATATGAATGTGATGGGGCTCTGAAGTCCGGGGCAGTGCCATCGCAATCTTTCCGTGCGGATCAAAAAAATTTCGCGCCAAGTAAAATTCCTCCAAGTTGTAGTTTTTTAATTCATTATCCGCCTCTTTTGCGGTGGCTAGGATGCATGTGTAGTTCCCATAGATAATTGGAAATGGAATATTGGGTATCTTTTTCAAGGCAAAGAGGGCATGCACCTCCATTATTTGCCTGCAGTATTCCAGGAGCACAATCTTGTCCCCGTAGTGCTTGGGCAACAAGTAGGGTTTCCCAGAGAAGTCGGTGACCCTAATGTAAGTGTGCTACTGGAACTGGATGTAGTAGTGTCCATAACTATGGACTAAATTCATCACCTCTGAGGATAGGCGATATCCTACGTCCCAGGTGGGTGTGAGTAGGTGATAATAAACGAACACATCGTTTACCTGGCAAAAACTGGGGAAGCTGGCCTCCCATTAAACTTGTGAGAAATGGTCCCACGATACTTTTTGTCTCAGGCCAATCCTGAGCACACCGTCTATAAGTAGACCGTGGGCATGGGTCCTCTGCTGCGCTAGGGCCCAGAAAATATAGGAAGACATGTAAAATTTCTTCTTCCTGTTTAGTTGAAGGAATTGAGAGTCGATATGGTTGGAAATTATTGCTGCCCAGTTGAAGTATCCTCCTTTGGTGGAGATGTCGAGGAGGAAGTAATACATCCATTTAGAAAATTCTTGGGTGGAGGGTTGCCCAAAGACATGGGCCAAAGCTATCATTCCCATCTGAATGCTCTTTTTGAACTCAGAGCGGGGAATTTCTATCTTCATCCTTTTAAGGTCCCTCTTTGGAACCTTGAGCCAATGGGTATTCATGTATACCCGGGTGGCATCCTCCAGCTGTGTGAATTGGGCCAAGGCATCTGACCTTGTAACCACTGAGGCCTTGGCGAATTGTGGGATTTCCAGACCTGCCTGGAATGTGTCTGGGTCGAGGGATACCAGAGGAGTAGGGTATTCAGTTGGTTCTGTGGTTGCAAGCATAACAGCCCGAACAGAAGAGTTGTAATTGGTGGCCAGCATCAAGATAAGCTCTGGGGATTGTACAGAGCATGGGAAACAAGCCACCTTGAGGATTCCAGATTCCTCAACATTGATTGCCAGCTGATCTCTAGCCTGTCGCTGGATGTACATGATTTTTACCAAGGCCTGCATTTCTGGCCATGTCTTGACGCTGGTGTCGATAATAAGTTTGACTTTGGACTCAATCTTTAAGCCCATAATGACATTGTCTTGCATGAAATTCATGGTCAGGGGCATTTTCTCTAGGGCCTTTTCCATTTTGGACTTTACCGCCGCCCTGGTAGCAGTCGCGGAAGGTAGCTCTGGACTTCCGGGTGGAGAGGATGTAGATGCCTCAGACATGTTTGGGAAGTGAACTCCAGAAACCTGCGAGACAAAGCAGCCGTCAGAATGTATTAACAAATAAATATTTTGGGGTCCAGAGATCTTACCACCGTGATGTCTACTTTTTCTAAAAAGTTAGTTTTATTCAAAAAAGAACCGAAAAGCACATGCATCACATGAATCTTAAGACTTTTACTAAACATTCAGGTCTGGGATTTTGTCATAGTTGGTAAAGACACGGGATGGATGATGGTAGGAGACCTGAAGCCCAGAGAAGTAACCGTTGGTGAGGATGTGTAAAAAGGCAAACCGTCAAGCCCACGTGGGCGCCACGTGCATAGGTATTAAATAGGAGTTATGGCGATGACGGTGGAGCTAACTATCCAAATGCGTGAAAATTGAAGACCACTTGGATAGAATTGATTGCATGCATGGGACATAAATGAGGGTCTGACTGGTTTCATAGAGGAGAGAGAAAACCACCTGTTTGAAACCGGCCGAGAGCCGAGTCTCAAACAGGTGGTTTTATGCCCTGAAATGAATTCATGGGCGGAAAACCAGCAACACAGGCGACTTGACCACCTTGCCAAGCCACCTGGAAGGATATACATGAAAGTCGAGGGATATATACATGGGAACAAAGGGATATACACCAAATATACACAAATGTACACATATATACATCGCAAAATGACATCTGCAGGAAACCAGGCAAACAGAGTATATACAGCTTTATACATAATCTACAAACTGACCACTTCTGCACAGAGGGCGGACAACCCTCTAGGAGAGCCTACTCACCAACAGGTGGCAAAACCAGAAAATAGGAAACAAATGAAATAGAAAGACAACAAACAAACAAATGACAAAGAAGAAATACCAGGCGAACGAAAAGAAAAGAGGCGGGAACAGAGACACCAACCTGAGAATGCTGAAAGGTGGAGGAAAGGAGGAAGTTACCTAGGGAGATCTGCAACATCTATAGTTGCCAAATGGTCACAGGCCGCCACCACGAAGCACTCACAATTGCCTGAAAAGGATGGAAGTGTTAAGCACTGATTATCGCTAACTTTCTGCAAATCACTCTGAAATCGCTCTGAGTGCTCGAGTGTTTTAATCGTGGTAAATGTGAAAGTGACAAATAACTTCTATTTATACCTGTGGTAACAAGGGGCAATCCACCTCCTTCCGGCAATCTCTGGACAAGCAAACCTCTGGACCCCGGGCCCGGGGATTCCCCGCGATGATACCCTTAAGAACATCGTGGCGAAGAATTCCGAAGTCCAGAGTCTGGTTCCTGACAAAGAACAACATCCGGGACCGGAGTCCCGGAGACGGAAAACCAAACAAACAAAACACAACAACGGGGAAGAAAACCCCGGAGAAAGAAAATAAAGGGAGAGACAAGGCAAGAGCCGCAAGGAAAACAAACAAAAGAAGAAGAAAAAAAAAACGGGGGGGGGACCCAACATTTTGCACACAAAATATAGAGACGGGGATGCAGGGCATAACAAATGGTGACTATCTGGGACAAATGCCTTAGTGCATTTGAGGACTATATAATCTCTGGTTAGCAAAACTGGAACAAGCCACTTTCTAAGGCATCTGATAGGCAGAGAGCAACATGGCTGAGAGAATCCAACCACACGGGATCCAGTCCGCAGTCTTTCATCAGTGGTGTCGTGTGTGCTTTGGAAGGAAATCAAGTCGATGACCTCTGGGAGGAGTAGAGAAGAGGCACTAATTACATCTAACCAGTCATCAATTTGCTCGTTTCCCCTGGAGACTGGAGTTTCATCCCGCTTTCCTCTTTCTTATTATTTTGTTTGTTTCTAGGTGGGAAGGCGGTACTTCTTTCACCATTAAGCTTAAGCTTAGCTAATTTCAATGGATGTACTTCTTTCACCTATCCACCTATACTTAGATGTTCAAAGAGGGGATAAAACTTCAGACCCGGAAAGAATTCCTTAAAGTTTCAGACCTGGGTCAACCAACCAGTACAACTGATCTACCCTCGGCGTGTCCAATTACTTGTTCCTTATATTACTTGTGTTCATTGATTGCCAGACTCCCAGAGACAACATCCGATGGAGATTGCTCAAAATGTGCCATAACCTGTGAAACAACCTCGGAGACCAGGCTGGCTCCACTATGCTAAAGATAGATTCTAAAGTTCACCATGTCGTAGACATCATACTGGAAACCAGAGTTTATGCGAAGCATTCCAATTCCTACAAGACAGAATAAAATGTCGGGATCCCGAAAGAAAACCAAAAATGAAAACAAAAATAACAAAAGAGGACTGCCCCAGAGGACAACCGACAAGGCTATTTACAAGATGGGGTACCTCGCAATGAGGCACCCGAAAGAAATATTTACAAGCGGGGGGGACTTTACATATAATACAACTTTGGACAAACTTACCCTATTCGAAGTAGTGCTTGAGAAATTGTCCATTAACGAGCAATGAGACAGGTTCACCAGTTAGGGTGTTAAGGCGGTAAGTATTTGCCCCACAGATTTTTGAGATTAGGTATGGTCCGAGCCAGAGCCGTTGGAACTTGGTATATTTCCCTTTCTTCTCTCGGGCCTTATCCCACAACAGGACCAGATCCAAAATCTGAAAGGCTTTGTATTGGGCCCTTCTATCAAACCATCATTTTACCACTGCTTGATGACACGTGAAATGTTCAAGGGCTGCGTCTCGCTATTCTTCCATTCGCACCAGATTTAAGAGCCAAACCTCCACGATGTTGTCCCTATTGCTAAATTCCTGCATAAACTGTAAAACTAGGATCTGTAAGTTAACCGAGAATACATGGTTCTGACCATAAACCAGATGGAATGGGGATGTTCCCAGGGAAGCCTTGACACAAATGCGATCTGCCCAGAGGGTGAACTTCAACTTTTGATGCCAGTCCTGGGGATTCTATTCTAGCAGGTGTTTGATCACTTCTAGTAGATTTTTGTTCGTTGATTCAGCAACGCCATTTCCTTGGGGATAATAGTTGCTCGAAAACTTCAGAGTGATCCTCCGGTTGTAGGTCCATTCGAGTAACTGCACTGAAGAAAATGCCAGACCATTGTCACATACCAAAGCAAAGGGCATTCCAAACCTTGTGACGATGTTTTCTTCCAGGGATTTGATGACTACGTCTGCCGTGTTATTTTTGCACGGTATAGCCTCATACCACCGAGTGCAGTAATCAGTAGCAGTGAGAATGTATCAGTGATTAGCAGACGAGTTGGGGTTGATTTCTTTGATAAAGTCAAATGCGCACTGGGCGAAGGGCCTAGCCTCGAAGACTCGTTGTAAAGGCATAGCCGGGTTACGCTCACGATGCGCTATGGTTTGGCAAGTGTGGCATTTTCTAACATGAGTGTAAACATCCTTAAATATACAGGGCCAATAGTATCCGGCCTAAAGGATCTGATGGGCAGTGGCGTCGTCTGAGCCATGCCCGGTTCCAAACTGCCCGTGGAATTCATTAATCACCTTTACAGCTTGGTCTCTATCGATGCATTGGAGGTACACTCCCTCGTAGTTCCTGCGGTAAAGTGCAGAATTTTTGATCATGAAGTGAGCACTTTTCATTCGCAAGGCACGACATTTATGGGGAGGTAATCCCTCTGGACATTTGTTATTTAGTAGAAAATATACTAAATTGGTATACCACGGGTCTTGGGTAATGGACTCTACTGTGCAAGCTTGACATTCTATGCGGGGAGTCTCTTCTGCCATCGCTTGACTTAGTCCCTGGCCCTGGACTATCTTCATGGGCTGCATTTCTAAGTCATATTCCTGAAGGATGGCCATCCATTTTCCCCGTCTCTCACCCAATTTGCTCTGCATCAGCAGAGACTTGATGGCCTGGTCCGAAATGATAGCATGTACCTTGCTCTAGAGAATATAATGCCAAAAAAATTTAACGGCGCGAACTAGACCAAAGGCCTATTTTTCCAGTGATGAATATCAAACTTTGGCATTCTTGAAGGGGGGGCTCATGAAAGCTATTGGTCATTCTTCCCCTTCGAACTTTTGAGTCAACACTGTCGTGGCAAAATGCGGCAAAGAAAAAGAGTAAATGTAAAATGGAAGGGAATAGTCCGGACTAGCCAGGACAGGTGCTTTTGTTATTGTTTGTTTGATCTGGGCGAACACTCGCTTTGCTTTAGGACTCCACTCAATCTTGGTATCCTTCATCATCTCATTGAGCAGTTTGACAATTTCTGCGAATCCGATGATGAACCGTTGGAGGAAGTTAATCTTTCCGAAGAAGGATCGCATCTCTTTCTTGCTGCCAGGCATTTGTAAGTTTAGCAATGCTTCGACTCTCTTAGGGTCTATGGATATGCCCTTATCGGAGATGATATGCCCAAGCAACTTCCCCTCGGTGACCTCGAATATGCACTTCTTTGGGTTGAGGGATATTCCATACCAGCGACATCTCTCACAAATTTGAGCGAGATGGGCGGAATGGTCATGTCTGTCCTGGGAAAAGATGGTCAATTCATCCATGTAGATGATTATGCACCGATTCACAAGGCCCTCGAACGCAATGTCCATGGCCTTTTGAAATGTAGCCCCTGCATTAATCAGACCAAAGGACATTCTCCTGTATGCAAACATTCCCCACTTGGTGGTAAACGTCATTTTCTCCCTGTCTTCATACTTAACCATGACCTGGTTATATCCAGAGTACCCATCCAAGAAGGACATCATCTGGGATCCATTCACTATCTGCAACACCTCATCCAACGAAGGGAGAGGGTGATTATGTTTCTTGGAGGCCTTGTTCAAGTTTTAGAAATCCACGCAAAGGCGGATCTCACCGTTCTTCTTTCTTACAGGGACTAAATTGGCAACCCACGTAGTATGCCAGATTGGGAAGATTATCTGAGCTGACAGCAGTTTTTCTACCTCCCGACGAATCATGGGCTCAATCAGGGGGTTGACCGGTCGTTGCTTTTGTTGAAAGGGCTTAGCATTAGGTTTCAAGGGAATAGTGTGAGTCATGATGGATGTGTCATATGTTTTCAAGTCTTTGTAACCCCAGGAAATTACATCAATCTATTCTCAGAGAACCGTGAGAATCTTCTCTTTTTCTTCAGGGGAACAGGAGGTACCAATGTCAATCATCTTTTCCTCACCGGGCTG
Source organism: Thuja plicata (assembly GCA_018584345.1). Classification (NCBI taxonomy): domain Eukaryota; kingdom Viridiplantae; phylum Streptophyta; class Pinopsida; order Cupressales; family Cupressaceae; genus Thuja; species Thuja plicata. The sequence continues at coordinate 1,728,186 of MU228111.1, forward strand.
GCCGATGTTAACCTTTTCAAACTTTCCTCCCTCGGAGGAGGATGATACCTTCTTCCGGGCCCGAGGGTCCAAGTCGAAGATTCATTCCAGCACAACCATCCCCTTCGGGATGGTGTTAGTAGGTAGGTCTATGATCCCATCGTCTTCGTCACCCTGCCCAGTATCGTCATGGTCTTGTTCTTCTACTATCTGATTTTCAAAGATGCCAACATTAACCATAAAGGCCAGGATATACTGATCATCCTCAAAAACCTGAAAGTGGGTGATGTTGTCTAGAATGGACGGGGTGGGGACCATCTCAACTGAAAACCTCCAGAGTCGCGAGCTGGCCATTGGCTCAAGTGTGCTGGCAGAAATGACGAGGGCATCCGGGACATAGTTCCGTCGCTGGGGAATGAGGTCAATGCCGAAGGCATCAAAATCCTCAATAAGGCTCCAAGCCCAGTTGCGGTATGCGGCCAACCTTTTGTCGTGGCATGTGTATTGACTCCGGACTTGTTTAACTATCAACTCTGAATCACCCAGAGCCCGGAGGTGGGTGACACCTTTCCTTAACGCAAAAAAGAGTCTAAGGACCAAAGCCTCATACTCTGTGACATTGTTTGTACAGTTGAACTGCAGTCTATAGGACGCGAGGAAGGATTTCCCTCATGGGTTGATTAATTCTACTCCAGCCCCGCAGCCTTGTTTGGATCGGGACCCATCAAACTTGAGTGTCCATAAGTCATTGTTCATAATCTGGGGCTGGGGAAGGGGAGTAGCCTTTGGATTGCTGTTGGGAGATTTAGGAGGGGCTCCCTCCCGAACTACTAGCGTGGAGGTAGAGTTTACCTCCGGAGGTGCTTGGATTTGGGATTCTCGGGGAAACGGCACCAGAGGAGCACATCCCGTAGGAACACTGGGCCCCGGAGAATCGGGTATATGTTCTTTATTTCGGAAGGTATCGAGGTGCCGATTAGCGACCGAAAGACAGGGTCCACACTCGAGCTTTGAATGTTTCTGATAGTGTACTCGACACCAAGTGTCAGATAGGAGTGTAGCAAGGGTTGCTGTGGCACCTTGAGAGTTGATCTCAATCCTCATCTTTTCTTCTAGGTCCTAGGCTCTCTGCAGCACTACGGGATCTTCTCCGGGGAAGAAATTGAATGTTAAGATTTCAATGGGTCGGTACACCCCCAGGGAAGTCTCAGAGAAGAAGACCTCATTGACCCTCCCGACCTCGGTAAGGGCCTGTTTCATCCAGGGTTCACTTTCAACCTGGATCTTATTTGATTCTCCCTCCCATGGAAGCCATAAATGGGTGAAGTCGGTCAAAAAGTATCCATTCAAGGACTTAGACCAATTCTGACTTAATAACATCCCGTAAGTCTCTGGGATGTCTACCACTTGGATGTCAATTATGCTAGCTATCCTGGGGTCCTGGATAAGCTGTATCTGGACGTTCTTCAATTCTCCCACCATTTTTACAGCAGTCTTATCCAGCTAGATTACTGCACCATTAGATGGGGTGGGATGGAATCCGAGCCTCTGACAAATGGACAAGGGCATGATGTTACCCGAAGCTCCAGATTCTACTAAGCAGTTGTGTATATGTTTGCCTTGGATATTTAGGCCTAGTAGGAAGGGGGATCCTCATTGTTCCCTCAAAAGACAGCCGCATTAGCATCTTCAAACGAGACAGTCTTGGGCAGGCGGCTGACGGCTTCTGGGTTTCCTAAGAGATTTAGAAGAGACTTCTTCTGCTCGGGATAGTTTAGCAAGACCTCCATCAAGGTCATGGAGGTGGCGGTCTGTTCTAACGCCTTTGTAATGTCGAATCTTGCTCTCGGGAACCGGTGATTTCCCTCAGCTAGGTCTTTTGCTTGGTTAGAGCTAGGACCTTTTGGAGGAGTGGGTTGGTCAGTCGTGTTATTCTGGGGAGGAGGGGTGTCTTTGATAGGAGGCATGGGCGTGTACGCACCAACCTGACTCCGAGTATTATATGGAGTCTGCGGGTTGGTAAAGGCGTTGGCCTCGAAGGGTGGGATAGATTCATCAAAGAATCCCTGCAATTTAGATTCCTCTTCATCCTCCCTGGAAGTTCCGAAGAAGATGGTGTCACATGTGAAGGCACTATGGGTCGGCTCTTGAACAGGAGGCTTTGGAGGGGTGGCATCATGCGACTGTTGTCTGTTTAGCTGAGAAATCATGATAAACTTTTCCAACGTGGCATAATTTACCTCATTGTGTGAGCCCGTGTCGTGCAATCTACACCAATTATTCATGGGCTGGAAGTCTGCAACTGGTGTGAAATGTGATGGTCCAGCACCATTTTGGTTGGCATTTTGGTTCGGAGGTGGGCCTTCGACATTTGCGTTATTATTCCATTGCTATTGATTGGGCCTAGGCCCGTTGTTGAAGTTTCTTCCTCCAGCATTGTTATTTCATTGGCCGAAGAAAATGTTTCCCCTTTGAGAATTTGAATTCTGGGGTGCGTAGGACCCCGCCTTCAGTTGACCCATATCCATAGTCAAGGTAGACAGCATTCGCCAGAGGGATTCAACCTCAGCGGTCAACTGAGTGTTGGCATCACAATGTGACGGTTGTTGTTGTTGTTGTTGGCTTCCCGAGAAGGCAGCAATATTAGCCGGAGTCGAGGGCAGCAATCCTCCAGTCGCGGATTACTGAAAGAAGGGCACTCCGAACGGTTGTGTCTGCGACTGTTGTGCCTGTTGCGACTGATTCCAAGGGAAAGTCTCCACGCCTGGTACTGCCTGGGTCTGCGTTGGGTAAACGTAGCAGGCCTGGTGGTCTATCAGGGGTGGCAGAGGATTCATCACCATCGAGGGGGCTCCCATTGCCAGATTCAGGTTGTATCCCTCGGCATACGCTGTTTCGCTAGGGATCATGTTGAAGGGTGTATTCTTCCCAATCCCGCCGGGGGATTTGTTGAGGCCACGGGATAGTTCTAAAGCTAGGTTGTAAACTTTTTCCAAAGTGTCCCAGTCACCCGCGACGGTTGTTCTCCAGAGGAGAGTGGCGACGAAGGGGTCCATCGCATTAAGGTAGGTTTGTATGGTTACTTCTGGGGATGGAATAAAAGGGCCTGTGCACTGCTTCAAGGCGCGCTGGAACCTATGGTTGAATGCTGTGAGAGGCTCATTGGGTTCCTTCCTGATGGAGATGAACTGGCTGTGGGACCAAGCTGGGTCCACATGTACGCAAAAGACAGCCAAGAAGGCGTCTTCCATGTCCTGCCAGCTGTTTATGGGGTTGGCAGGAAGGTTAAGGTACCAGTTCAACTCACCTTGCCCTAAAGACAAGAGAAACATACAAGTCGCAACATCTTCATGCTGGATCCGGTGTCGGTTCATGGCATCCTTGTATGCCTGTAAATGCTCTTCTGCAGTTCATGAGCCTAAGTGCTCATATCGTGGGAAGATCTTCTCCGGGTGGGAGGGTAAGTCGTTGATTGCGCCCAGAAAAGTTCCCATTGGGGACCCGATGTTTCCGAAATACGCGGCCATTGGGGGAACTAGATTTTGGGTAGTTTGGGCACTAGTTCCCGGGATGGCCTGAGAAGTTTGGGTATTCTGAGGTATGCTAGACCCCTAGACGATAGTGGCTGGTATGATTTTCGAGGTCCGTTTCTTTTGAGCAGGAGGCTCGAGTTTGACAAACCTTCCGGGATTCGGGGCAGACCTAAGGATTCTTTCAAATTTCGCTGGGGAGAAAGACCCAATCCTGCTGAAGGCTTGAATCCTAAAATTATAGCTCGGGGTACCCTCAGAAGGTGTAAAATCAGAATCTCGGGAGGGGGATGAGTTCATGCCCTCCTTCTAGCATAAGTTTATATTGACGGGGTTTTGCTGACCGGGTCTGCCAACAGTCATAAGTTGTCACCAGGTACCGGAGGTACCGGCCAACTCTGCCTGCAAAGGTTATCCGGGGAAATTAGATTCCCTGGGGATTCAAGCACCTGGGTGTCGGGTCACGATGGTGCGGGGCTCGGTTGGGAGAAGTGACTATTTTCGAGGGGGATAGCTGGTTTATTCAACTCATTCTCTCCGGAGATTCAATAAGATAAGGTTTCCCCTAGCATTCTACACTTAGTAAATAAAATGAAAAAGACCCTGTAGGGTTAGAAACACTTCATCTAACTATAGTCATGTTTAAACGTCCGGAACATCAATAATACTCTGACATACTACACTAAATACCGAAGAAATACACAACCATCAGCTAGTATTTTATCAGTAGCGAGGGTAAAGAGGTCGTTGATCTATTTTAACATATTAAAGTAAAAGACATAAAGAACATAAAACATAAAATACCATTAACTCAGAAGCAGAAATGCCAACTACATCATTGCAAAGAATTCTTCCTTCTTCATTAATGTCTCTTCCAGCAAGCACTGGTGTGTGATACAATGATGGCTCCAGGGGAGCGTCTAACTATTGAAAACAGAACAATGGAGCATTGATCTCTGCAACTAAAATGAGAAATCACTTTTCTATTACTGTGGACAACAAAATTATCAATTTCATCGACCCTTGAAAATGGGCCGATCTGGCTATTTATACAATTCTCTTCTAACCCTAACTCTATTTTACATCATGTTTCAATAAAATATAATATCTAGGGGCCGGTACTACCTGCGCCACCCTACAAAAGACCTTAAGACAGAATAGGCCTGCTATGCCAGGAGAATAAGACAAGCATATACAGTAGAAGAATCGGTCTCGGGAGGAGAGCCAAGAAGGGAGAAGGAAGAAAGTGGGTCCCCCGGGGATCGAGGCTACATGCCTCATAAATGGAAAATGCGGTGCCCTATCTCTAATGCACTAAGTGTACCTTCGAATGGTGCCTCGAGAAGACCACCCTGTCAGAAAACTGACGGTTGAGCCGACGCCCATCTTGATGTAGCCAACTACCTTCTGACAGCCTTTATTAACCGCTCCTGAAAGTGACCGGTCGGCCTCGGGGACCGAGACACGGATCACTTGAAAGAATACAAAATTTGGGATCCAAGACTCTGGGATTCGGGAACTTACATTCCCAAAAGAATAAAGAATACCCAATGTTTGAGTTTTCTCCAGCCCCCAGAGAAAGCTCAAGGTTGTTTATTATCATTGAAAGCCTGGAGGAGGTGGGAAATTCCATCTTCGTCAATATCCCTTAGGCTGGCCCTTCGGTACTTGGCCACTTCAATTGGCTCTCCCAGGTCTGAAACATTCTCCTTAAACTCGTCGGCCATTTTTGTCGCGTCGTGACCACTAAGCACCCTACAAGTTAACTTTGTCATTTGGGCACCATCTATCCCCTCTAGGGATTGATACCGGGATGTCATCATTTCATCAAAACTTTCCAAAATTGAATCCTCTGGTGTACATGTATCTGTGCTGAGGGGGTCAGCCCTAGAAGTCTTTATTACAAAAGACTTATATAAATTGAAAGAATATTTTACCGCATTGACTTTATCTTGTAGAGTCCCTACCAGTTGCTTGGTTACCTCCAATGTGAGGTCAAGTCTGGAGTGTTGGGTCCTCACAAAATCAAATGGCTCATCCCCCAAAATTCTGGATTCAGAAATCATTTCTTCTCCCAGGCCAAGGAGTTTCTCAAGCTCTACCTTCCATGCTTGATAATTCTTGATATCACCCTCCCATAGGTCAATAAGAGTCTCTGCCTGATGTATAACATGCTGGGCCATATATAAATTTGGGAGGGTGGATACCAGGAAACGCCGGTGTTTCCTATTTGCAGGGTGACCCACTCGTCCACTACCTGGGCCTTCTTCATAATTCACAAGGAGTCGATGTCGCTCTGCGGTAAATCTTCAGAGGAGGAAGCCTCCGGAGGAGCGGCATTGACTGGTTGAGCCAGCTCGGTAAGCAACCCCATAAGGTTTGCATTTTTTGCCTTTTCTTCTTTGAGCCTTTGGGCTTCCTTTTCATAACGGGCCCCTACTGCCCTAGCTGCCTCCTTCAGCTAATCCACCTCGCCCTGTTTCCCTCTTTTTCCCAGTGATACCTCTGCAACGCTATAATCTCTAGGCTCTGCGGTTGCTTCATTGATGCCCGGGGGAGGTGTCGCCACAATGGCAACTGTTTATCTGCTCGACCTAGTTTGAAGAGTATGAACTGTCCAGGCTTTCTTGGCCTTCAGCGGGGCCTGAACTTGAGCCATCATTTCGGCCAGGGAGAGAGGAGTTCCAGGACTGGTCGGAGCCTTTCTTTTTCTGCTTTCTACTAACCACTGAGGCGACAGGGGTGGCTTTTCTACCAGAATCTATTCCCTTAATTCCTCCCCGGTGTCTTGTGGCTGTTTCTCATCAGTGGCGTGGACCTCATCTGTCCCTTTCCCTGTGTCTTCTTCTGTAGCGACATTTTCCTCAACAACCTCCATCTCCTCAGCCTTGTCCTCTGTGTCGGTTGCTCGGTCTGGACTTTGGTAGGCTTCCTCGGGGATTTCTTCTTCATACTGTTCTTGTTGCTCTTCCTCTACCATCGAGGCCTCTTCTTCCATCGGTACATCCTGTGGCAGTAGGGGAGGCACTGGGCTGAGATTTAAAGTTTGGGCCGCGGTAATCACCTGCCCAAAGGTTGCTCCTGGGAGTGGCGCCTGGAACGTGGCGCCTGGGGTTACGGTTATTCCTGAAGGTCTGGTTCCCCCAATGGATGCCATTTGTTCACCTTGGCTTTGTTGGTCCACCCCCGGACCCTGCATTTTCAGAGTTTCAGAGGCAATCTCCAGCTCTGGCTCTCTTTCTTCTTCTTGCTTTTCCTACTCCTGCACAGGTTCTTGTTCCACAGCCTCTTGTTCTGCAGCTGTTGGTTCTGCCTCTGGGACTTTTGTCCCTGTTTGTCTAGTGTCCCCCTGTAAGTTTTTGAACTCGTCGGTTGTAAAAACATCATCAAATTCCTCCTGCGAAGGGGGACTGGATGGGACTTTAGCAGGCTCTGCTTCCTTCTCCGGCTTTGGGGAACTGGAAGAGAGGATTTCTACTTGTTGGGTCTGGGATGTTCCCAACCCCGGCTCTGCCTTAGGCTTTTTGTTAAGCCTCTTCTTTCTCTGGGTAACCAAAGGTGGCCCCGCATCCCTTATTGTTGTTTCTTCTGTGGGATCCACCCCCGTTGTCTTCACCATTAAGGCTGCCAGCGACGGGGAGGAAGAGGGGCGAATTGGCCCGGCCATTAGTGTTGGAGTTGCCAGCCGCATGATTAATTTCTCCCTCATCTGTTGGGAGGTTGGCACTGATTGTTTTATTTGTTCCTTTGTGGGGACTTCTTGCGCAGGAGGGGTCGTATCTATCTCTTTTCCTTTATCTACTCTTTGCGAAGAAGTCCCGGCCCCCGGAGTTAATTTTGGTGCTGGCTGGGCCGCTCGGTGGGTACTTCCGGGGCACACCCTTTTGAAGTACGTATGACTTCACTCGACCACTTCCCGAGTGAAGTCCTCAATTGTAGGCCCTTCCTGGGTGTCCCAATTTACCGGTGGAAGAGTCATTGTATCGATCCCCTTTGCCTTGTACTAGGGATCGATAGTGGGGGCGGTGTCTAAGAAGTCCTCCGGGAACCTCCAGAGCTTCAACCTTTGCATCATGTCGGCCGTCGTCCTGACGTAGTGCCAGCTCCGCACCTCCACGTCATCTTGGCAATCTGCCCAGAAATCCTTCATATGAATGTGATGGGGCTCTGAAGCCCGGGGCAGTGCCGTCGCAATCTTTCCGTGCAGATCAAAATTTTTCCGCGCTAAGTAAAATTCCTCCAAGTTGTAGCTTTTTAATTCATTATCCGCCTCTTTTGCGGCAGCCAGGCTGCATGTGTAGTTCCCACAGATGATTGGGAACAGAATATTGGGTATCTTTTTCAAGGCAAAGAGGGCATGCACCTCCATTATTTTCCTGCAGTATTCCAGGAGCACAATCTTGTCCCTGTAGTGCTTGGGCAACAAGTAGGGTTTCCCGGAGAAGCCGGTCACCCTAATGTAAGTGCTGCTAGAACTGGATGTAGTAGTGTCCATAACTATGGACTAAATTCATTGCCTCTGAGGATAGGCGGTATCCTGCGTCCCGGGTGGGTGTGAGTAGGTGATAATAAACGAACGCATCGTTTACCCAACAAAAACTGGGGAAGTTGGCCTTCCATTGAACTTGTGGGAAATGGTCCCACGGTGCTTTTTATCCCGGGCCAATCCCGAGCACGCCGTCTGTAAGTAGACCGTGGGTGTGGGGCCTCTGCTGTGCTAGGGCCCAGAAAACATAGGAAGACATGTAAAATTTCTTCTTCCTATTCAGTTGAAGGAACTGGGAGTCGATATGGTTGGAAATTATTGCTGCCCAGTCGAAGTATCCTCCTTTGGTGGAGATGCCGAGGAGGAAGTAATACATCCATTTAGCAAATTCTTGGGCGGAGGGTTGCCCAAAGACCCGGGCCAATGCTATCATTCCCATCTGAATTCTCTCTTTGAACTCGGAGCAGGAAATTTCTATCTTCATCCTTTTAGGGTCCCTCTTTGGAACCTTGAGCCAATGGGTATTCATGTATACCCGGGCGACATCCTCCAACTGTGTGAATTGGGCCAAGGCATCTGACCTTGTAACCACTGAGGCCTTGGCAAATTGTGGGATTCCCAGACCCGCCTAGAATGTGTCTGCGTCGAGGGATACCAGAGGAGTAGGGTATCCGGTTGGTTCTACGGCTGCGAGCATAACAACCCAAATAGAAGAGTTGTAATTGGTGGCCAGCGTCAAGATAAGCTCTGGGGATTGTATAGAGCATGGGAAACAAGCCACCTTGAGGATTCCAGAGTCCCCGACATTGATTGCCAGTTGATCTCCAGCCTGTCGTTGGATGTACATGATTTTTACCAAGGCCTGCATTTCTGGCCATGTCCCGACGCTGGTGTCGGTAATAAGTTTGACTTTAGACTTGATCTTTGAGCCCATAATGACACTGTCTTGCACGAACTTCATGGTCAGGGGCATTTTCTCTAGGGCCTTTTCCATTTTGGACTTTACCGCCACCCTGGTAGTAGTCGCGGAAGGTAGCTCTAGACTTCCGGGTGGAGAGGATGCAGACGCCTCAGACATGTTTGGGAAGTGAACTCCGAAAACCTGCGAGACAAAGCAACCGTCAGAACGTATTAACAAATAAATATTCTGGGGTCCGGAGATCTTACCACCGCGATGTCTACTTTTCCTGAAAATTTAGTTTTATTCAAAAAAGAACCGAAAAGCACACGCATCACATGAATCTTAAGACTTTTACTAAACATCCGGGTCTGGGGATTTTGTTGCACTTGGTAAAGACACGAGATGGATGATGTCAGGAGACCTGAAGCCCGAAGAAGTAACCGTTGGTGAGGATGTGTAAAAATGCAAACCGTCAAGCCCACGTGGGCGTCACGTGCATAGGTATTAAATAGGAGTTATGGCGATGACGGTGGAGCCAACTGTCCGAACGCACAAAAAGTGAAGGCCACTTGGCTGGAATTGATTGCGCGCATGGGACACAAATGAGGGTCTGACTGGTTTCACGAAGGAGAGAGAAAAATGCCTGTTTGAAACCGGCCGAGAGCCGAGTCTCAAACAGGTGGTTTTCTGCCCCGAAATGAATTCATGGGCTGAAAACCAGCAACACAGGCGACTTGACCACCTTGGCAAGCCACCCGAAAGGATATACATGAAAGCTGAGGGATATATACATGAGAATGGAGAGATATACACCAAATATACACAAATGTACACATATATACATCGCGGAATGACGTCCGCAGGAAACTAGGCAAGGCACATAGTATATACAGCTTTATACATAATCTACAAACTGACCACTTCTGCGCGAAGGACGGACAACCCTCTAGCAGAGCCGACCAACCAACGGGTGGCAAAACCAGAAAACAGGAAACAAACGAAATAGAAAGACAACAAATAAACAAACGATGAAGAAGAAACACCAGGCAACGAAAAGAAAAGAGGCAGGAACAGAGACACCAACCTGAGAATGCCAAAAGGTGGAGGAAAGGAGGAAGTTACCACAGGAGCTCTACAACAGCTACAGTTGCCAAACGGTCACAGCCCGCCACCATGAAGCACTCACAATTGCCTGAAAAGGATGGAAGTGTTAAGCACTGATTATTGCTAACTTTCTGCAAATCGCTCTGTAATCACTCTGAAATCGCTCTAAGTGCTCGAGTGTTTTAATCACGGTAAATGTGAAAGTGACAGATAACTTCTATTTATACCCGTGGTAACAAGGGGCAATCCACCTCCTTCCGACAATCTCCGAACAAGCAAACCTCTGGACCCCGGGCCTGGGGATTCCCCGCGACGATACCCTTAAGAACATCGTGGCGAAGAATCCCAGAGTCTGGAGTCCGGTTCTCGACAAAGAACAACATCCAGGACTGGAGTCCCGGAGACGGAAAACCAAACAAACAAAACACAACAATGGGGAAGAAAACCCCGGAGAAAGAAAACAAAGGGAGAGACAAGGCAAGAGCCGCAAGCAAAACAAACAAAAGAAGAAAAAAAAAGGAGGGGGGACCCAACATTTTGCACACAAAATGTAGGGACGGGGATGCAGGGCATAACACTAAGTACATCCATGATTATGTAATCCTTGTTTAACTAGTAAATGGTAATCATGACCATAACAAGAAGCCATATCAAAAGGAGTCAATGGAACTTTGGTAGTCACTATGTCATCATTAGTATGTTTGATAGATTCACAAGAAGGAAAAACAAAGGAATACATCCTAGGAGAAGATGGGGTAGGAGCTTGATTCTCTATATGATCATCACTAAGAGGGAGAGCATTAAGGGAATTCATATCATTCCCTGCTAATGTCTCATTACTAGAAGAAATCCTAAATGGAGGTAAAGAATCGGTAATGTTTTCTTCTTTCTCTAAAATCTCTGCATAAGGAGAGTGTGTTTTAGAAAAAGCATCATGATCATGTATGAATATGTCATCCATTAATAAATCACCCTCTTGTATCAAAGCATCTTCACAAGGAGGAGATAAATCAATGTCTCTATCCAAGGGTTCATACCAAAAAGTAGAATCATCCATAATGGCTTCATGAGGAAGAGAATAATCAACATCCAAATCCAAAGGTTCATCCCAAATAGGAGGATTATCCTCCCTATAAATAAAGCACATTGTAGGAGCGCCTAAAGCTTGATCCCTAAAGGGGGAAGAATTATATTCTAAAGTAGGCTCATAGAAAAGACATATATTAGGAGAAGAAGTAACATCTATCCTTAACTCACTTCTA
>MU228111.1:1747677-1768507 GCA_018584345.1 Thuja plicata
CGTGGGTGCAAAGGATTGCATACGCACGCTGCTACCACTATCTTCTAGTGTGGCCTCCCCATGACATTCACTGGTAGCATTTTCCATGGGCAAATCATCCCCATGAGTTCTTATTACGCTGCATAAAGTAGCTTTCTGTATATTGGGGATTTTTGATGGCGTGGGGACTGATGAAGTCTAAATAGAGATAAGAAATTTAGGTAAACATGAGAACAGAGATAAGAAATACACCGTCTAAACAGAGATAAGAAATTTAACGGATTCGATAAAACATGTAATACATTCGGCTTCAATTCATGTTGTCATTTTCTCTCCATGCGTTGTAGAGTCTCAGTGATCTGCTTCAATCCGTCTCGTCCTCAGTTTTCCTCAATCCAGACCTTTCAAACCCCATTGTGCATTTTTCTTATCAGCATTTCCAGGAGATTGGCAAAGGATCGGGAATGCTGATCAATATGTTCCACGCGATTGAAGGTTCAGCGATATTCAGAGCAGACTGCAGACGGACGTGGAGTTGCCCGGACCCGACGGGAAGATTAAAATGAGCTTATTTGAGCACAAAACCGTGGATTCCAAAGTCATTCCACCTCTTGAGGTGGAATTCCGACATCCGCGTTTTCGGCGAAATGAGGTCACGCAAATCCACATTCGCATTTTGTAAAAGGGTTCTCAAACAGGGAATTGCACCCCATAACCGGGTTATGGGCGACATAACCTAGTTATGAGGTGCAACCAAACGGGCCCATATAGGGATAGTGACGGTCTGGAGAATTTTTTAGCTGGGAAGGGTTTTATATTGATCCGTGAACACTGGGTAGATAACCTCAGGAATTATCCATAAATGAATTTCATTTATAACTATTTATTCATAAGTTTTTAAAATATTGTTTATCACTTCTTGCAATTATTTTACAGGAATATATATTTAAGAATACAAAACACTTCTTGCAATCATTTTACAGGAATATATATTTAAGAATACAAAACAATAAGGTGCGGATAGATTGTCAACGCAAGAAATATTATATACAGTAGGGGCATACTTTTCAACGGCTCAAGTTTTTTAATGAAAATGTTTTCAAACATTCCATCACCCATTTGAAACATCAAAATCCACAGGTTACTTTATATAAAGCCTTGAACTGTTAACAGTTAAGTTGCTTTTTATAAAGTTTTGAACAGTTAAAAGTTAAAAGTTAACAGTTACTTTATATAAAGTTTTGGACAGTTGAGAACAGCAAGGATTATGGTCTTGAGAACAGCAAGGATTATGGATCCTTTTATTTTTTTAATGAAGTATTTTGTATTATTTATAAATTTGGGTTATTAGTAGATAAGGGAGCGTAAATTTATGTTATTATTTTTATAATTAAGAGTTAAGGAAGGAGAGGTATTCATTTCTGTCAAAGTCATCCAAGATCTTATCACTGTTGCATCTTTTATATCCATACATTTAAGAGTTTTGATTCAAGGAATGGAGGTATCCATTATGTATCTCTTATATCATATCTTTGGGAGTTTTAAATTTTGATGGATGATATAATCCTAGAATATATCATCATTCTCACCAATTAAATTGCAACCCTTTGGTATGTTGTCTACATTAAATTTATGGACTTCTATAATAAATGAATAGAAGAGTAGATTACTTCAATTTTCTATAAAATAATAAATCATTGTATATATAGAAAGGATATTGGAATATGCACTGTAGTAAACACTCAAAGCCTTGGCTATCCACCATAAGGGATTGTTTTCGAATACATGTTAATTAAAAGTTTACTAAAAAAATTAAGTGTTACAAAAGCTGCTGACTTGTATATCCAGTAGTTTATAAAAGTATGTAATTGGAGGATTTGTGCAGCTTAATTAGTACTGATGGTGTACATTTGGCCAAAATATTTATTAGAGGATTATGTATTGGATAAGTTGTACAATTTTTGTGGCTGTCAAAGCCGTTAATGAGATAATAGAGAACATTTATTGAACATTACCTTGAAATGACCATATTTTAACCTTTTTGCAGACAACAAATTCTTTAGTGTTAATGATACAACCTAGAAGTTGAAATAATAGCTATAAGCTCTTAATTAAATGATTTCCATATAAAAAAATCATTTGTTTTCATTAAGTTACATGAGATTAGAATGTACCATTAAATACCCATCCCCTATGATCTAACCGATATTTAATTATTTATTATTTTGGTCAAAAGTACATCCAAACATTGCTTTATTGTGCTTGGTTCTGCCTGCAATTGCTTTAAACAGCAGAGAATGATCGGCGCTTCTAAGAGCTCTTTCTTTGATCATCATAATTTTGTATGTATTTAAGACTTGGAGTCCAACTTCGAGGTTAGGGTTTTTAGGTCGTTCTTTTGTGTTTGAGGATATTGTTTAGTTTGATTTTTCAGAAGGGTCATTTTTTCATTGACTGCATGCGTATTTTTGTTATTAAGATTTTGCATTCTCGCGCTATTATAAAATGCAGAGAAGATAAGTTGGATTACTCTTTTGGGCACTTTCTGGAGCCCATCTTTAGGATGTCTGATTGGTTGAAATGCTAAAAATTAGAGGGGTGGGAATTCAGTGCTTTCTAAGTCCATTCTAGTCCTCAAATACGTTCTCTTCACTGGTTTTGTTCCACAGTTTTGTGACTTTCCCTATTTAGTGGCTTAGAATTTGAGACCTCAATCTTACCAGCTCAAAAAAAGTTTAGGGTTTCGTTTTTCCCTTTTACCTTGAAGTATTTCTAGTTTGATTTCAGGTGGACAGTGAGAACAAATTTTGAACGTTATGGACGCTTATCACCAAGCTTCTAGTTTTGCTTGTTCTGTGGAAGAGGCTCCTCTTAGTGCGAATTCTCACATAGGTAGACCATCAGATTATAAGATCAATCAGACTAATTTTGGTCCTACACAACATGAGGGTTGCTTGAATCCTGAGAGCCGTAGGGTAATTGGGAACGGCAACTATGCTGTCGGAGAGGAGATAAGTGGGGGGCAGAGACAAGCTTTTGTGGGTGTTCTGGATATCTACGCGCACCATGCGAGAGACATTCACAATATCTGTATCTACAACAAGCAGGATGTATATGCCAAGCTGTCTCTTACCAGCAATCCGGAGGGAGCATTGTCAACTCAAATAGCGAACGGAGGTGGAAGGAACCCGGTTTTCAATGAAAATTTGCAGCTCAAAATCAACAGTCGAATTGATGAATCTCTGAGGTTTGAGGTTTGGATGCTAAGCTGCGCAAGGAGTTACTTGGAAGACCAGTTATTAGGTATTGCCTTAGTGCCCTTGGCTACCTGTGTAGGTAAGGGAAAAGTGACTCGAGATTTCACATTGTCTTCAACTGACCTTTTCCATTCTCCTGCTGGCATAGTTCGGTTGAGTATTTCTTACAATGGATCAGTACCCTCAAATTATCACTGTCAATCAAATGATGAAGCAATATTGGCCTCATCTCCATCCTCCATAAGTTCAGACGCCTTTATGCTGGGTCATGAAATGGAGCGTACACAGCCTACCAATTACAATGAAATTGAGTTCCCCGACCTGCAAGTTGCTAGCGAAAACCATCAAATGGTTTCTGAATATATCCAAATGGCTTCAGATGACCCAAACTCTGAGAGCTCTTCAAAGGGGGATATAATGATTGCTGACCCAAATGAAGATGATCCAAAACCTAGGAGCTCTCCAAAGGGGGATATAATGATAGTTAGCACGAATGGAAATGAATTGTCAGGGGCATCATTTTCACCGCTGGGTTCATTTCCCACAGAAGATTATGAAATGCTCACAAATAGGACAAGTCACAAGTGTGCAGATTCTTCAACTGCTGTTGCTAAGGCCAATAATTCATTTGATTACAAAAAAGACCCAGATGCAGAGCACTCACCTTTTAATGCTGTCAGCTCTAGTAATAGTAGTTCTAGTGAAGCTCAGAAGGATGCCTTTAGCCCGAAATTCATTAGGCCTGGTGGAATTGAGCATTTGTCCAATGGTAGAACTTCTTTGAAGGATAATGGGATTTCCTTGAATCAGGAAACGTTGAATTCAAAGGATTCAGTCAAAGAAGTTACAGCTTCTCAATCAATGATTTCTGAAGGGGGAAAGGGGATGGCATTCTCAACTCCTCTTGTAAGTTTAGGTTTTGAGAAAGAACAGCCGGTGGTGCAGCAGCAAATAGTTGACATGTATATGAAGAGCATGCAACAGTTCACAGAGTCACTGGCAAAGATGAAGCTCCCAATGGATACGGAGAGCCATGAGTCTGGTGATTCTGCTAAGTCCGGATCAGGGCAGAAGGATGCCCAATCTGGGAGAAATGCAGGCCCCAGAGTATTTTACGGCAGTGGAGCATTTTTCTGAGATTTGAAGATGACGGTGAAGATATTTTTCTGACTTGGATTTCTGATGACACTTACAATTTCAAAATAGTTTCAAATGATTCAGCCATACACAACCATGTAGGTCAATAGATTTAGTTTCTTGCATTGCTTTGCATTTAGAAATTTAGTACTGAACATTTTTGTTTTCCTATTAGCAATAAAATTTAAGTTCTCGTTTGCTTTGCTGGTACAACTTTATGATCCAAAGTTTTATCCAATCTAGTAAATGAAGGTTTTCAGTATAGGTGTATGTAATTTGTTTAAGGTGTAGATGTCAGTATTCGTATAATCTGGTTCATTCGAAAAGAATATTAATTACTATGATTTTTTAAAGCTGCATCTTAAGTCAACATTTTTTTTTAAAGTTTTGTTTGGTGATAGATCATTATTATATGAATTGTTTAGTGTCTCTTTAAAGTTTTGAAAATTAAATTTTGGTCGTATAAAAATGATATATGTGGGTTACCTGGCATGTCTGATTTAATCAAATCCAACTCTATATATTGTGAATTTTTTTAATTGTCAAAATTTTAGTATAGTATTTAAAAAACTGATGTAAAAAAGAAAATTTGTCAGGAAAAAATGAATTGCTTTGACTTTATGGTTTGTTGACTTATATTGTTTCATAGTTTTTAATTGAGATTCATATCTCATTCATTTTTAGAATAAAATGTTACATTGCAACTCTTTTTTGAGCTATGATTATAATTAGTAGTAAGAGGTTTGTGCTAGATCTATATATACACATAAATAACTACATTTCATTTGGTTCTCATATATAATATGATTGACATTTTTCTTAGTTTCAGTAGTAATTACAATACAATTGGTAGACAAATAATAACGAAGAGTACTATAATGTTTGTTGTGGCTTTTCTGTTATCATTTTTTATGTTATGATGAGTTGAGGGATACACCATAATAGATGAAGTAGCTTGGACATTCAATCATGATTATTATAAGTGGGCAATTAATAGAGAATCTGGAGATGTGCTAAATAATTCCAAATTTTTAGCATTTGAGAGATTGCATTTTATGGTTTAATCTTATTTTTTATAATGTTGTTGTGGCAGTGGAAACTAGTTTTAACTATAGAATTCGGATTGGTTCTCATAATGCGGTGAATGTAAATAGCAATTTTAAAGTGTGCTAGTGACCCAAATGTAGGATTATTTGAATGCTCTAGAGCAATACAAATTTTTTAAGTTCCCAAAAAGACTTGGTTAATTTGTTGAATGTTTGGTCACTTTGCAAATGACAGAAACTCAAAACCATTGTAGAAAATCTAGTCACAAGCTTAAAAATAATAAACTCATGATTTTAACTTCAATAGATATTTTGTTTGAAGAAAATGTGATATATGATTATTTAGAACATAAAATTGCACAACACTCCATTTGTCTTTTCTTTGTAATTATTTTTTGTAACTTTTTTTAATGCCCTTTGTTGGTTTTTTTGTTGGCATTGTTGCATTAGACTTGGTCTTTCTTTTAAAATTGTTATTTACCCAGCAGTTTAAAAAAACTCAAGTTCCATAAGTCCTCTTGAACCTCCTCATATCACCATAATTTTACTTAAGTCTTCTAAACTTGCTAAACATTTAGTCTTATCACAAGTTGCGGTCTTCTGAGATGGTTTCAAAACTACTGTCAGGTCTTGAGGAGATTTTCACCACCCATCGGATCTCCAACAAGGCTTTAGTTCTCCTTAAAACTAAGTTTCCTTAGCACTCCCTGAAAAATTCTGTGGTTCACGCGGGCTGAAGCGCAGAGAAAAAATAAAAGTAGAGATACAATAATAGCCTATTATAACTCAAAACTTCAAAGACTCCAAACATTAAAAAAGAAAAATGAAATTGTCATAACTTTAGAAGATTTGTTTGTGAATTTTGAAGCCTACTACCAAAACCGACAAGGTTTCAATTACCTTGTCAATGCCCAACACCCAACTCACAATTTACTCTCCACTCTCCACTCTCCACTTTAAGTTATCACTTGAGCTTTCAAAAGAAAAGAGAAAAACCAGAAGAAAAAGAAAAGCAAAGCGGGAACCAAAAGATGTTTTGTAACTTATGTCAGGTTCCGACATGGTTTCAATAACTAGCAAAGAGCTGTTTCTTTATTCTCAAAGGGCATTTGAAAAATTGGCACCAAGCCAGGCTCCCCTATCCAACATTGAATATCAATCAACAATGTAGTGCTTAAAGGGAAAAGTAGCAAAAATAAAGTCATTTCTCACAAAGTAATGCAAGAATGTATCATGGACGGTTTTGAGCTCACAGAGTTGAAGTTGCGACAAAAAAAATGGTCACGAAAAGCAAGGATTTCACTTAGAAAGCTTCTCAGATGCAGTAAACTGGTAACTCCATGTTCTCATACTCCTGTAGTCGCATTCTCCGCTCAAATCGAGCACTTTTCAAACAAATTCAAAATCAGAAATCGTGTGCCGTCACTGTCACGCTTCCCAAAATTTCCCAGATTCCAAAAACACAAGTTTGAGCTAAAATTCAATTAAAGATGAATTACAAATTTCTTGGGTACGAGCATTTGTTAGGTCTAAACAACATGTTGCCAGAAATTGGCAACATTAGACTAGGGCATATCAATTTGGGTGAATTAGTTTAGAGTTAACGAAGAAAATAAGTCCCCAATCACTTAGAGGCTACTAGAGAGTTGTGTACTAGAATGCACAAACCATTACTATCCCAAAACTAGGGAGATTAAAATAAATAACAATAGCTTGCTCATTATTCTCGATAAAGCAACCACTAGTGGCTATTTCTGATTGCGAGGAAGGGAGGTCTACTCGGTTTTTGACTTCACATCATCTAAGTGTAGATTAATGAAAAGGGGGCTGCTATAGGAATATCATTGTTAGAGAATTGTTGTGAGTGCCCACGAGGGCTAAGTCTCAATTACCCAATAATCTATATAAATCACATTTCAGAGAAGAGATCTGAGAAATGGTAGTAATTCATACACCAAGGGACAATGTGAATACCTATGGTTTTGAAGAATGGCTGTTTTTCTTTGTTTGAATTATTGTTTTTGGGAAACCCTTTGGTGGCAGGTTGTATTATATGATTTCAAACTTTCCCCTAAATAAGTCATTTGACATGTCTTCTTCCCTATTCTATATTGTAGCATTCACAATGCAATAGCCAAGATTTTGACCTGTGAAAGTATTTGACAATAACATTTAGATATATGTTTACTACCTTGACTTCCAATTAGAGAAGAGCTATGACAAGTTCAACAGGGCGAATGATGCATTCACCATGAACCTGGTTAGAGAACTATAGGGAGATTCATGACAGGATTTATCCCGTGGCAATCCAATTGGTGAACAAATATCAAAGGCTCACCTATATTAAGGTTGGGGGCCATAATGTATTTCCTCGTAAGCTACCCAAATATGTTGAAGATAAATTCATCTTCATTGAGACATGTAGACAAGTGGTTGAAGTAAGCAAAGTGTGTACGAAGAGGAAGAAATGAGGTATCCAATTTCCGTTTGGACTTGAATATTATCTGTGCCAATCATAGTCTAATGCACGCCATATTGAGGGGGATGTAGTCAAATGCACAATCTAGACTTATGGAAGAAGGTCCCCTTTTGACAAGAAGAACTTTGTCAAGGACAATTTGCAATTAAATCCTAGTTTCCATTACATCCCTCACATGGAAGATTATTGGGCTGATTGTGCTAATGGCTGAAATTAAAAAGAAGAATTGGATGAGAATGATATTTAGGCAAACTATAATCTTTAGGCTAAATTGGGACATTTCTGACATTAAAGATGATGAGGTAGTTTTGGTTGATCCATTTAATGTTAGCCATATTCATATGCAACCCATTGTGCCAATAGATTGGAACCTCAAGGAGCTAAAGAACCTTGAGACAAGAATTAATGTAGTCCTAAAACGACTCAAATATGACTTGCTAAGAAAAAGACTGAGGCCTCAAAGGCACAAAAGAAAGGGGGACAAAATGTTGCAGACATAAGCATCCCAAGCCAAACAACCTCCTCATCAAGTATAATGCCACCTCCTACCCAACAAATAGTTGTACTAGGTGGAAGTGGAGATGGAGAAGAGCATCCCGAGAGGAAGATTTCTAAAAAGACTTGTGTAGATGGTCCACCTAAGGACAATGAGGTGGAGAAAGAGGTAGCGAAGGATAAGGAAATAAGAAAAACAATGAGCAACACCAAGAAATATAAGATATCATCTCAACCACAATCAAAATTCTTTTAGAATGTAACTAACAAGGCTGCGATCTCTGTGGATCCTCCTGCGTCGGGGGGTTCCTCCAAGCGGAAATCTTCTGCCTCTGGCATTAGGGGAGCTGCCCCTTTCGGTGTTTCCAATCCTCTAATCCTCTCATTGGATGTAGAGGTTGAGAAAGACATAGAGTATGCGTCCTCAGTTTTTGAGGAGCATGGTCTCATTTGCAGGTTTAAGGGCCTCTGGCCGAGTCTCCCAGACCTCCATGCTTGGGTTTCTCGTCATTGGGAACCAATCATAACCGGAACTGTGCACATTTTCCCTATGGCTAGGGGTTTCTTCATTGCAAAGTTTGAAGAGGCTGCAGATAGGAATGTGATTTTATGCAATCACTTTTTTAGCTGGAACAACCATAGCATGCTTATGATGAAGCCATGGCATTTTGCTTTTGATGCTTCTTCTGGGTCTTTCTCCAAGGTTCCAACTTGGGTAAGGCTTCCTCATCTCCCTCTTCATTTTTGGGCTAACTCTCTTCTTGAGACTGTGGGTGAGGCACTAGGGGATTTCTTGATGGTTGATGAGGAATCAAATGACTTGTATCACTCAACTTATGCTAGGATCTTGGTAGATCTGGATTCTTCTAAGGGCCTTCCGGAAAAGATAAAGCTGGTGCATTCTAAAGGGTCATGGATCCAAACTTTGGATTATGAAGGCCTCCCCTTTAGATGCAGGAGGTGTTTTAAAAATGGTCACTTAGCGGACCAGTGTGGCTTGGATAAGGTTAAAAAACCTCCTTCTTGGTGGAAGGGGGCCTCCTCCCAACATTATACTGTTGCGAAGGATTCTTCTTTCAGAAGTTTCTCTCAGGTTGTTTCTTCTTCCCAGGTGAATGCTGAAGCCAAAGAGCCTCTTGGGTCTGCTGCTGGCTCTTCTCAGGGAACTGTTCCCTCTCCTTGTACTGAACTTTCCGCTCGTAGCTCTGCTGGTAGTGAGCCTATTACTGGTAAAGCATCGCTGGTTTCCTCCAAATTGGCTGCTTCTGTGTCTTCTTCCGAAGCTTGGGTCTTTCTTCGCAGGAGATGGATAAGATAGAGGATGATGGGTGGACTTCTGTGAAAGGAAAGAAAAAATCAAAACTTCCGCCCTCATTTGATATGTCCCTTTGTTCCCAGAAGGGGAAGAAATAATTAGTATGTGTTTTTCTTTGCTGGTAGATGTTTTGCTACTCGCTGGAAGATGTTGGGCTGCTGGTCTTAATTGTACTATTCTTCATGCAGCGATCTCTATTGTTGGGGTTTAGTTTATCTTTCGTTTCCAGGTTGAGGGAGCCTGTTTTAAAACCCTTGTGGTGGTCTTGCATCGTTTCATTTTAGAGAGCTTCATTGAAATTTTTTAATGACCTTATTGTACAGGGTTTCAGGGTCCCTTCAAAACCTGTTTTTACCTTAATCAAAAACTAACAAGGCTATTCTAAATGACAAATCCCTTGGTTGTAGAGTTACTTACAAATTGCTTGAAATCTTTGGCGGATCCCTCACCCCAGCTAATCAGTTAGGCAAGTGCCTCTTTTGATCCAAGCTCGGTAGCCGGGAAAGAAATGGTGGGTAAGGTGCAAAATGATAGAGCGTATTGCAAAGTTACTCATGAATGGGTAAAGGACTTGAAGGCCAAAGGGCCTACATTTCTTGAGCAAATAAGAAAAGTGTATGATGATTTGATTTTGCTACGAAATGCTCTAAACACTTAAATAAAAAATACTTAATAAGAGGAGTTTATTTGGGTGTAGGTTGGTCAGGAACTCAAAGAAATCCTGGATGTGGGCTTAGACAAGGCAACAACAAAGAAAATTGTCCAAAGTGCAGATGATCCCAAATGTATTGCGTGGAGGAAATACATGAGTGGAAGGACTCCTTGAAGCAAACTATCAAGGAGCAGGTTGAGTTGTTAAAAGAATGCAACCATGTTGATCTTTTCAAGGAGCTTTTAGACACTGGATGTCAATTGAGGAAAAAAGACAACACAAGTGATGCAACAATGGATGAACTAAATGAAGAATTTCAAAAAAAGATAGATGCATTGTCAGATGAGCATGCCTTATACAAGGACAACATGAAAAACTTGGTAGGAATTGATGCAGATCTATCACGATATGAGTGCCATCCAATGAATTTCAATGCTAATATTGACAACATCCATGCAACAAAGCACTTTGGAAGTTAAGAACTAAAAATGTGAATGTTTGTCAACTTACTAAAATCCCAACTATCACCCAAGCATTGCAAAACTATAGGCAAGAGTAGCAATTGCCTAACAAGCGCCTGTGGATAGAGCTAATGTGGGGTACATAACATTCTCATGTTTTATTTGAACTTAAAAAGTTTATAATATCTTAATTGTATTAAGCTTTAAGTTATGTTCTTTTGTAGAATCAGTTTCAAGACTTCGAGCTTGTTACTTTTTGTAAATCTTTAAATATGCAACTAAAAGACATTGGAGGGTTGGAATTTTTTATCCCCATCATATTGTAGTTGAATAGTGAGGCACGATTAGGGGGAACAAATAAAATTTTGCCTAATTTTTGAAGGGATTGACTAGTGTACGTGTGTTAATTTGAATGTTTAGTTTGTTGATGTTGATTGACAAGTTTGTATGCATGATTGATATTTGATTATTATTCTTATGTGCAAGTATAATTTTCATTTAACTAAACATTGATTTCTCCTTCTAGTGTGGTGAAGTTTAATTTTTAGATCATATGATTTTGCCTATGAATAGAAGTTTGATTTTGCCTATGAATAAAAGTTAGTTCCTTTCCCAATTTCTAATAACAAGCGTACCCTAGTTTAAAATTAGAAAAATCAACATTTTGATAATAATGCCTTGTGAAATTTCAAAGGGAAGTTAATAGCTTATCTAACTATTTGTTAATGGTTTGAATTCACATTTGGGCAAAATAGAGTCATTAAAATCGTTCATTTTAGAAAGACAAATGTGTTAATCAACAAATTTTTGGCGATTATGTTAGAGATATCAAACAAATAATTAAATAGTTGCTTTACTAATGAAAAAGCATGGTCTTGCCACACTATGATGTCTTTCATGTAGTACAACCAAATTGCAACTAGATTGATGCACAACTAGAGGACATTGTTTCCTAGTTGAATACTATTGCTTGGAATTGCAAAAGAAGTCACACTAAGTATATAAGGGTAAACTAAGTGATTGAAGATGAAGATAGATTAGGAGAGTCGAATAATATAGTCCTTCCAGGGCAAAGATTAGAGGTTTTTGAAAGAGTAGTCGAACCATTTCTTATGACGGTAATTAAAAGAAGTCTGCAAAAGAATCTAGGTCCTCATCAAGATCCAAATCCTCTACAAAACCTAAGGGTAAATCACTCAAGGAATTAACCACATTGGAGTTCAAAGGGTACACTAGAGTAGAACGTAGTAAGGATATAATTGATCCTATTTTTGAAGCCTTGCTAGAAGTAAATTTTTCAAACTCACTCCTAGTAAGAAGGTCAAGAAACATACCTCCTTCACAACCTAGAAGTGTTTTTCATTCTCCCATCTATCAAGCTTTAGTTCTGTGCGAAATTGTTATCCTTGTAATTATCAATTTCACTTTTATAATGATAAAACTCATACCATAGGGGTTTGCCATAGACCCACTAGTACTAGGTATCCACTTACATGACCTACCTAAAGGTTCCATAAAGAACCTTTCAAAATTTAGAAGGGATGGAAAGGTTTCTATTGATGAGCATATAAACACATTCTTTGTTACATGTGGAGTTCTAGGAGTGGAACATGAAGATGTAGCATTTGTAGTCATTAATAGATTGAGATATGGAGTGGTTTTACCATCTCCTTGGTGGGTCGATTCATGTAACACCATGAGGACAAGGTTTGAGACAAATATAAGAGTGTTGAAGATGAACATTCCCTCTTGGCATAATTGACTTTGTTGAAGAAAGAAACCCATGAGCCAATGAGAGAATTTGTGGTAAAATTTAATAAGATAGTTAACATGATTACTCTTGCAAAGAAACCAACTCCAAAAAGCAAAAATTGCTTCTTTACCAATTCAATGCTCTCAGAATCTAGCTTTCATTTGACAACAATAAGAGTGACATATTTAGTAGTAGTGTAAACCACAACAATTGAACTTGAAGACAATTTTTTCATGAGGAGAAAGTGGAAAAGCGAACTGCAATATAAGCCTTCTACAAGCTCTAATCCTATGATAAAAAGGTTGGCAAATGACAATTTCTTTGGAAAGACAAATGCATAAAAATAACAAACTTTCCAACAAGCTTATCAAGATGTGTCAAGAAAAGGCTTCATCAACAATTCAAAACTATTTGTAGAACTATGCAATTGCCCCTACACAACAAAGACTAGCTATTGAAGACCCACCTAGTGGAGGCAGGGTAATATGTATAATTTTCATTTCACCACTAATCATGACTAGAGCTTCTTGTCCTGATATGAATAGATATACACAAAAAGGGCTACTATGAGGGAGGTAGTAGAAAAAGTTGTGAATGAACAAAATGCACCATAAATATTATGGAGACTCTATTAGTTAAGTTCTTTGAGTATGATTTTGATTTCGAGAGAGGAGGATGTATTTACACTATGTTGGATGATCCTTCTTGTGCTTTGACCACTCAAGGGAAACCAAATTCTAATCCACAATGTACAAAAAGCTTTTCTAAGTCTCATTCTTCTCATATAAATAATATTCTATCTTCTAGCTTTTAGAAGTCTTCAAATGTTGTCCCTAAAGGTCTAGATCTCACTCCTTTGAAAAACGTCATTGGTCCTTTCGATATACTAGACTTTCGTGAGATTTCTAAAATTTAGATTTTGCCTTTTGAGTACCTAAAGTTGAATACAAATGAACTTGACAAATTGGTAAAATATGTGAAATTCAAGCATATTGAAGATTTCAAGCAATTCAAACATTTCATTAGAGACATTGGATTTTGATGGTAGTTGTTCAAATTTAGGCTTGGGCATTGGAGTAGCATTGGTATCACCTAGTGAAGATAAAGTCCCTTCTTATCATATGAAACTAAAAAATACATATAAAAATGTTGAATATGAGGCTCTACTATTAGTGTTAACAACTGCTAAATAGAAGAGAATAAAAAATTAAGATTTGTTGGTGATACTGAGTTGATAGTTAAATGAGAAAGAAAAATCTTCATTGTAAAGAATAAAAGATTGAGCCACTACAAAAGGAGAGTATAGGATGAGATTAGACACTTTGGTGCTTTTATAATTGAAGAAGTGCCAAGAGATCAACATGTTAGAGCGTATTCATTAGTACTCTCTACTTCATTAATCCTTTCAAACCTTGATTTCAAAGAAGACTCTAATTGAATTGAAATGATTTATAGGGCCAATGTTCTTGATAATGTTGAATTTTGGAAAGTCTTTGAGAATGATAGATACATTTAAGCCTTCTTGGAGAATGCATAGATGTTTGTCGAAGCTTACTTTGAGGGAAGCAGAACCAAGTGTAGAGAATTCAGTCATGACAAAGAATGTGGATTCTTCGATAAGCATGATAGGTATGTCAAAAAGGAAATCAATGAATATGCTAATAATTTTGTGGACTATGAGACTATTAATATTGGGAGTTGAGATGGTCCCAAGTTGTGTTGTATTTCCCAATGTTGCAAGCTAGATGAGAAAAACAAATCGATTAAATTAGTGGTGAAGTATAAGGATATCTTTGCATAGTGCTGTGATGTTTGCATGAAATTTATGGACCTCTAGTTGTAACACCATATTCCTCTCAAGTCATGGATGTCCCCTTTTCAGGAAGAAACACATGAATTACAATCCTAGGTCACTAATGCAATATCCAGGGAGGTTGAAAAATTATTCAAAGAGAAGATCATATATCTTATTCACAATTCCACTTGCGTTACCAACTTAGTACTAGTTCACAAGAAGAATAGGGATCATGATTTGTATTGCCTTAAAGAACCTAAACCAATCTTACTTAAAAGATAATTATTCCTTGCGTATGATGGAGCATGTACTTCATGTAGTAGTAGGGGTAGAGATGATGTCAATGAAAGATGGATTCTCTAGTTATAACCATGTAAGTGTGGTGAAGGAGAGTCAACACAAGGTTGTCGTCATAATGCCTTGGGAACCTTTACATACAATTGCATGCCTTTTGGCTTAATAAATGCAAGGGCCACATTCCAAAGAGCCACAAATCTCTCATTCTTAGATCTTATAATTTTTTTTAGTGATTTATCTAAATAACGTCATTGTGTTTTCTAAAAGAAAAGAAATCATTTTAGAGACCTAAAAATAATTTTATAGAGTTGTAGAGAACACAACATTTCTCTAAAGCCAAAGAAAATCATTGAAGGAAAGCTTTTGGGGCACATTATCTCCAAGAACAGGATAAGAATTGATCCTTGATTCTTCTGCCTTCAAGGACATAAAGGAAGCCATTCCTCGCACCCTATGTTAGTTCATCCTAATTTTAATAAAGATTTTGTTGTTTATTGCTCTGCATTAGAACACACCATTTCAACCATTCTCTTGTAGGGAAATGAATAAAAGATAGAGGCACACATTGCTTTCACGAGTTTCCCACTCATTAAGCATGCATGCACTAGTAGAATTTGGGCAAATAAATGACTATGTGACTAATACTTTTAGTCACGTGACTAAAACTAATCATGTTCTACCATTTTTTTACAATTCACAAATATAAATAACTAAATAAATGACCAATTTGGTCATCGGGGAAAATGACTAAATAAATGACTAATTTGGTCATCAGGTAAAATGACTAAATAAATGACCAAATAAATGACTAAATAATTGGTCACTCTTATAATAAAAATGACTAACTGAATGATTAATACTCCTTTACACATTAACATTTGATAATATCATATACTTATATTCTTAGAAGTTGCATTTCACCAATAATGTGTGTTCGCACAATAAGTCTATTGGCAAACATTATTCCGGCCACTATTTGCCAATATCTCTAAATGGTAACTATTCTCGTTAGATTAAGGTTGTATTTTAAAATTCATCTAAGTGACTAAATAAATGACTAATTTGGTCATCGGATAAAATCACAACTAAATAATTAGTCATACAAACAAAAATGATTAAAAAAATAACTATTAATTATTCCTCTATTCCTTTTTCTTTTGAATTTGATCATAATCCATAGAGCTTAATTAATCTGGCCCCTTCATGGCACCCCTACCTTATAAGCGAGCCATTCGGCTGTCTCAGTGGCCTAGTGCTCTAAAAAGACCTATTGCACGAAAGTCATTGCGACCTCTTGATATAGTCTTAAGACCTCCACATATTTTATGAAAATTATTAACATTTTTATTTTATTTTTTTTACTTTTATTACTCATCGGTGGAGTTTTTCTCCTTTCATTAATGCATCACTATCTTTTTCATATAATGGAAATGCTAAGGGAAAATATGTGCAAGGAAATAGTGAGTAGTAACATTAAATGAGCATTATTGTGATAGGCTTAGTCAAGTATGAGATCAAATCCCTTAAAAAAGAGGTGGAACTCGAAGAAAGACATTAAAGTTAACCGTTCAAAAATCATCCTAGACTAAGGCCAAACCCAAAAGGGTTCCTTAATTAATATAAAATATTAAAAAACTCATCAGAAACTCTCATTTCTCCTCCATGATATTTGCAATCATATTTGATCCTTGATTAGTCCTAATTGACTCATAATTACAATGCTAAATTATTTACATTATCAATAATTTAATATTAACTAAAGTGTTTTATAAAAGCCTCACTTTTAGCTAATATTTTACATTAATCAAATCAATGAAAACAAAAAATACAAGGTCAAAAACCCATAGTTACAACTCTTAATTGACTAACGAATGAAGATTAATAAAATTATTTTGCATCAAATAATATTTATTAAGTAACTGATAAAATACCAAATCACTTAATAAATATATTTAACATTGTAAAATTAACATGCAAAAATTATAATAAAATAAACCTTTAATTTTTGGTGGCAACCTAGGTAGGCATACAATGCCATTCAATCTTCTAATTTAAACAATTTTTTTTTCTCTGCTCCATGTCGCCATGCTAACCAGGGTTTTCCTACTGTTATGTGGTTTTTTTATGGCTTCTTTTGTGCTGATGGTGACTTCTAGCTGAGGTAGATCTAGTAAGCTCATGTTCTCTCATGTCATGAAATAATGAAAAAGTCTTCTATGTCTTTTAATGCTCGAAGTTTGAGCATTGTGATTCTAAGCCAAAAATGTATGTTATTGGAAGCCTTTTGTGATTGTGGCATTGTTTTATTTGTAATTATTTGTTTTGTCTTTCAATTGATGTGTTCTTTTTCTAAGATTGAGATGGTCACTTTCCTTGTTTGAATACATCTGGATCTTAACTTGAATCCATTCTTCCTGTTTGTGTTTTTTCTTACCTCTTTTTGGGCTTGAAGTTCACTATCTCTAGCTCATTAGATCATTGTCTTTTTATAGAAAGAATATCTTTGTCATATTACAGTCCCTCACTGTCCCTTTTGGTATCTAGCAATGTGTCACTATTTCACACTATTTTCCTACTACAACCCTAATCGCTAGTTTGAGAAGCATCTTTGTTGCGCCCTGCATATGATCATTCCACCATCTTGATACATTGGAACATTGTTTTGACCTTCCATGTGACATTGTTGACACATTTTTAAAATTTCTTTCATTATATTAAAATGAGTTATTTTTTTCGATCGGTAATATATTATATAGATTCCAAAAAACATCACAAAAGGCTGCTATGTAGGCCAAAGTGCAACATTACATTGTTCGAGCCTGACATGTGTATGTAACCGAGACTAAATTTGAACAATCATGACATAGTATAGTGTAGAAAGACCCGAAAAGTAGAGAAACAACCAGAGACACTAGAGTATATGTTCTACGAATGAAAATGGCCTAGTGTATTAAGGACTAGTTATTTTAACCATTGTGCAGCCTCCTCCTTAGAAAAGATGAGGAATTCACTCTCTGAAGCCAAAGGATGAGCATGAGCTTCATCAATGATACCAGAGCTGACAGGTGGAAGTGAACTGCCTCTATAGATAGGTTTGGCAGCTGGGCGACCTCGACCACGTGGAGCAACGCGGCTACGTTTGGGTTGTGTTTGCTGCCTAGGCATCAACCTACCTTCCTCTCCAATGGGAGCCAAGGACTTGACTGGGGTTACCTTTAAGCTCTTAAACAACTTCTTTCCCGCCTCTGCTTTGGCTGCAAACTGCTTGTGAAGGAAGGAATGCAGAGAAGTCCACCCTTTGCGGGCCTCTGCGAGATGATTTTCTAGTGGCATTGCCGAGAACCAAATGATGAGTGGAAAGCTCCTGACTGCCACCCCCGATCAAGCGCCATAAACCAGCGTACATGTGGATACCCACTCTGATCTTAGTCTGATTGATTATCCCATCAAGACCTCCAGCCCACTTAGGAAGTAAATAGGCGCGAGCAACCTCCAAAACCTTCGCAGGCAATGAGCCTACCATCAACGAAATTGCCAAGAGCAACGAGGAAATGTCAAGATTAGACCGCGGACGCAACGCTTCATTAAGAAACTCTATTCCAAACATTTGGACTATGTAGTCCCAGAAGTCCAATGCGTCATGTTTCAACACGTTACACATGTAATTCATTGAGATAGGGTCACAAAAACTAAGCATTTGACCAGACATATTTAGACAAAAATTAGCCTCCATGACTAGCGATAGAAATAATAGAATGCAAATTGAACAAGGCTTTGGAAATCTTTGCCCAAAAAGGCCCTTTTTAAAAGGTCGAGCGTGACTTGTTTTGACAGGTCCCACAGATTCATAATCAATGCCTTGAGAAAAGGATGAAGCTTGAGACACTTCACCTGAGTGACACTGATTGAGTTGTACTGTAAAGCCGCCAACCCCATAAATCTAAGCTTGCCACTTAGAACCCATGTGATACTTGCATCATACATTAAGAAGCGACTGCTGTCGAGCCAGCCAAAGGATGTTTTTAATTGGTTTACAATTAATGCAAGTGATTAACATGTACTTAGAGATTTGCATGTCACCTAAACCATCAATTGCTGACAAGAAACAAAAATCTTCAAATAATGCAAATTTGTCAGCAAGAGATCTGTTAGCCCCTATATTCGACAGTTGATCTATAATAGAATTGGCCTTTCGAAGAACATGAGTAATTCAAAAATCCTCAAACTCACGCAATAGGACTCAGATCCTTTGGATGTGTTTATTGAGATGCCAAGTGTCAAGCTGATCACGCACTATACCATTCAATGTGAGTAATGAATCACCTTCTAAGTGAATTTTGCGAACACCCAAAGATTTGGCCATTAAAATAGCGTCGACTGCAGCAAGGCATTTCGTGGTGTTGTTGGAGCCATCAACCAGCCTTTGCGCTTCAAGGCCAATGATACCACCCTCTTCTTTGCAAGCCACAACACCGACCCTTGAGACCCCTGGGTTACCTCGAGAGGCGCCGTCAAGCTGATCACACACTATACCATTCACTGTGAGTAATGAATCACCTTCTAAGTGAATTTTGTGAACATCTAAAGATTTGGCCATTAAAATAGCACCGACTATAGCAAGGAATTTCGTGGTGTTGTTGGAGCCATCAACTAACCTTTGTGCTCCAAGGCCAATGATACCACCCTCTTCTTTGCAAGCCACAACACCGACCCTTGAGACCCCTGGGTTACCTCGAGAGCCGCTGTCAAAATTTACTTTGATCCAATTGAAATCAAGGGGTTGCCAAATACATCTAGGATCAGGGACCAAAGGTTTAACCCTTTTAGGCCCATTAACGAGCCAATAATGAGGTATTATTACATACTACATAGGTATTGCATTTTAGTAATTCTAATCTCGTTATAAGAACTTACCTAGTCAAGGATAATGCCAACATTCCTAATCCAAGAAGTAGCACATAAAATCTAGCTAAACTTAATCCAAATTAATAAAAAATAATTTAATTCTTACTTTTTAGGATTTCACTAAATGGTTTAATTCATGGCATATACATAAGGTTTCAAATATGGACCCTTAAAGCTAATGATCTCTTTTTATATAATTTAAAAGTCTGCATATTTCCCATCTAGGCGCTCATTACAAAATCTTTAACATTTCAATTATCTTCGTACAAATAGAAGCTTATATCAACACATTACCCTTCACTTTGATATACTAACATAATCCTTATCTTTTTTTTTTTCAATCTAGGGGTTTCAGATAATCTGTACACACACTAGCATGGATGCGTATGCCTCACATTTGAACAAACTAATCTAACTGGGCGGTTCAATTTCAGGATAAAAAAAGAAGAAAATCACTGGTCAAAAAATAACTCACATGTTTATCTCTTAAAGTTAAAATACATGTTAGTTCTGAGTGACATCATATTTGCAGAAATAACAATCACATCAAGCAAAATTTGACTTCCACAGCCTGACAAGAGTATGTTGTGAAATAATCTAGAACTCTTTATATGTCAAAAAGATAAAGAAGAGTAACAAAATCCCCATTAAAGTAATTAAAGAGCCAAAATGCATGTATATGTATGGTTTGTTAAATGGGTGCATGGGAGACAAACAAGAGAATGTGGTGCGACTAAGGGGCAATAGAAAAGAGATGCATAAGTCTTTTAAGCCCCTGCATTTTTTATGAAAATCCAATCATGGATTCTTATATGCATAAGCAACTTAATTTTCCATCTTGATCATTCCATAAGTCGCCATTATAATTTTTTCAATTTGGAATTATTTTGCGCACAAATCTATAACTAAAATAATCGGCCGCCAATATAACTCTCCAAACCTCTGAAAATAATAATCACTCGTCTTTTCAATACATGTTATCTACATCATATCTTTAGATTGTCCACTACTCTGAGGTGTGTTATCCAACAACTATTATTTTCAATCCACTACTCTGCAAACAGTGGTACAAAAATTGAAGGCCGTGTCATTGATTTCACTCTACCTGTCCTCTCAAAGCAATGAATAGAAACATCTAGGTACAATCCCGAAGTTCTCTTTATTGTAAATTTTTGTTTTTACTATATGAAGTCTTTGTTGGAAATACAATAATGGGAAAACAAGATACTGAGAGGAGGGGGGGGGGGGGGGGAATTAGA
>MU228111.1:1783693-1866903 GCA_018584345.1 Thuja plicata
GACACTTTAACACATGCGTCGAAAGGAAACTTAAGTGACCAAAAAGGTAATGAAAGAACATAAGATGAACATGGTTTAGGTTATTTCCAAACAATGAAGATTTTACAAATAACAACTAGGGTTTTTTAGGAAATAACAACAGACACTTTCACATTACTAAACCAATCCTAGTCACTGAGGCAATTTTTTTTATGGTATTAACAACTGGGTCATTTAAATGTAATAGACCATGTTTGGTCATTTATTGATGTTTGATCGATACCCAATGGTACCTATCGGTATTAGCTATGCCGAATGCTGTGTATGTGTAATGTTATCGGGATAGGTTAAAACAAGTCAGATTGACCCTCGATGATTGGAGAAGCATACATCGATAATTAGTTTAGAAATAGCTACAGGGAAAGCTTACATTATTGGCACAACAAAATTTTGGTTTGACCGATACTCGATGGTACCTATCGGTATTAGTTATGTCGAACGATGTGTTTGTGTAATGCTATCGACGTAACATATGTGAGCGGTGTAGTGCAAAATGAGATAGACCAATACCCGATGTGGATAGTGGTGAAACCTACGCTGATATGTATGTTAAAAGAAAAAGAGCTAGACTTTGGCGCCCCTATCAGTCATATGTAGGTATAACCTTATAGCGATAAAGATTTCAAACTTTGAGGACGAGTTGAGGGGAAATAAAATTGATGTGATCGTTCACACGAAGCATATCATTTATTTCAAATTGTTTGAGATCGAAATACAATGTGTATAGTTAAATATAAGTGCATCTATATGAATAGAAGGCAAATGGACACCTAAAAAAGGTTGATTCATGACTGTCTCAAAGAGTAACTATTTAACTGTCACAATTTGACAGTATAGTAAATCATGGTTGTGTGAAGGACTAGTCTGACTGATAGTATATAAATTCCTTTCTTCTTAATTAAAATGTTTAAAGCCAAATCTGACTGGCCATCGTTGCTCTTTATGGCCATAATTTGATTCTAACATGGAACTAGGAGGGAAAGGGGATGGGGGGTACTCTACAATAGGGCTAGATGAGGCAAGCTGGGCTGAAGTTTGAGCAATCATCATTTGAGGTGATGTCTAGATTTGTTGCTGGCCCCTTAGGTGTGCAATAACCCTCTCCTTTTCCAGGGATTCTTTCTTCAACTCATTGTAATCTTGAAACAATATCTCCATCTTTGTCCTGAGTTCTTCCTTCTCCTTGGCCTCCTTTTTTGAGACCTGCTTGTACAACTGGCAACTTCAAGTACTAAGCCAGATGATTCTACCCCTGAGGTAACTCATACCCTTCTTATCTCTATGTTGTTTGAGAAATCATTTGGGACATCTTCGTTTCTTCTCTTCTTCAGTTCCCACATGACTAATGCAACATGATCCTCACTGAACATAACACCCTGGCTACCTTGTTGGGTTGTTCCTAACATGTCACTTGAAGATTTGGCTCCTTTTCTCATAGCATCAAACACTACTGCATCTGTTTTGTCCCACTCAGGGAGAAGAAGGACTCCATCTTTTTTGACTAAGTCTCTTCCTTCTTTAGGACTAATCTTCTCAAATCCACCCAACATCTCCTGCTTTACTTCAGCCTCAATGTTATTCAAATTCTGATCAGGTTGTTCTCTATGCCTCTTTTTACATGTATCCTTGAGCCTATCGATATTTGTTCTCCATAAGAACTGCATGAATGATCTGACCTTGATAAAGTTGTCATCTGATAGAAATTCACTGATTGCTTTCTTTCTAATTGGATCCAATTCCTTTCCAACAAACTCTGCAATTGTGAGGTCTAATGTTATTTCTTTAGGGTCCTCAAGCATTCCCTCTTGAATTTCCTCATGTGTGATGGCAATCCTTGCTGTGTTGGCCATATGTAGCAATTGCTCTGCTACTCCTTGTTCATCAATGTGTAGAAGGGACTGAGATGGTGAGTAGACATTTTCAATATGTTGTACTTCTTCCTCTGTTTTGAGCCTTCGGGAAGGCTATGATTCAAGGTTAATAGCCATTGGCCTTTTTCCTTTGGATGTAGAAGCTTCTTCCTGATTCTTCTGACTCTTTTGATATGTGACCCCTTTGGTCAAAATGACATTGTACTCTGTCTTTTGGTGAAAGAAATAATCACTTGGTGGAACCATTTTGGCAAAAGTCGGTCTATTCAATATAGCCTTGGCTTTCTCAGGACAATACTTTTAAAACTTATCCCTCTTCTCATTTAGAGCCTGCATTATTTCCTCAAGAAGTGTCATCAAAGAATCTTATCTTCTTCTCCATAGGCTCAAATTCTTTCAAAGGATCATAAGTCCTGTTTAAAACAATGCACTAAGTCTAAGGTCTTCTTAAACACCAATCACTTCTCCTTTCTGATATCTTGTTCTTGCAAATTGAAAACATTCCTAATAATATCTTCAGGAAATTGGAACTGATGATCCAATGCCAAACATTTGGTTCTTGGTCTAAACATGTCCTTAATGAATCCCTCAGGATCAACACATTTTGAAACTGCAGTAGCTATATGGTAAGGTTCCATGAATTTACCCAAATGAATCCAACAACCCTTGGTGATAACAAATTGATGTGCAATAGTGATGCCTGCAAAAATAGAACCTCAGCTCCTTCATGTCAATGCAACTTCTTGTAAGTTGCCAATCTGCCTGAGAATCTTTGCAATGCCTATCTTAAGAGGCACCTAGTATGGTAGGATGTATGGGGTATCTCTAAAACCATATACTCTATGTATGATTGAGACTAGATATAGAATGATGTCTCCCCAATTATGAACTATCTTGATATCTTTGCATATTGCTTTGGTCTCAAAAACAAAGCAACTCCTTTGGTATTCTAGGATTTTCAATAAACAATAGAGCTCTGAACTTAAATGCAAAGCATCTCTCAAAAATGACATAACTTGCCTTCTTCTATCCCAAGATAATACTAGGCTCCACAACTGCACTAGCATTACTTCTTCATTTAATCCTCCTCAGATTCATTTCCTTTCCAAAATAACGTGCACGTTTGTAAAGAAATGTGTGCATAACAAAGAGTACCAGCCAAAAGGTTTGTCAAGCTTTGAATTCTGGATACCAATCAGACCATTATGAATCAATTATCTGCAACTTTAAATCTTTATCTTATACTTATTAATCCAGATTGATAGAAAGTAAATGCACATTCAGATAACACATTACACAACACATCAAGTTGGTTACGGGGAAACCAAATGGTAAAAACCTCGGTGGGAATTAGTACCCACAAAGAACTATATTGTTTAGAGTGATCCTTGTTAAAAGATCTTCCAACCCTGTTAGGAGTTGTTCATTACAATGCAGTAGTATAGTGACCTGGTTAAGGGTCGGACCATGTTAGGAGTCTTTTACAATAACCCTGTTAGGGGTGGTGGACTCACTATCCAAAGACTCACTGTCCAAGTGGTGAAGGCTACAACCTTATGGTTATTTGATACACACTGTATCAACAAGATGAACTGCTGTTGTGACACTGCTTTTTTGATCAGTTCCTTTTATGCGCCGATGCTTTAACCTCTTGTAAAGCACTACAACAATCTTATCTGTATTTTGAAAGCTTCTACTTCAATATCTATATTATCAATATATGATAAATATAGCTCTGCTGCTTAAACACTTTGCTCTGCTTTTCTTATCTCTGGCTTTCAGAACTCTTCTTATCATAAATGACCTTCTATAAGTACATACACCAAGTATGAGATCATAGGACCTGTTAGACAACTCTTCATAACATCCTTGTCGGCTCTACTCAGTGCGCAAGCATAATTACGACTGCGCAAGTATAAACTGAATAGACGTGTCGTTTCACCAAGTCGGCTTCACCAATTTAACCATAACTTTGTAATCTTCTTGAAATACATTTGGCGCCTTTAGATTAATATCCACAACTCATAACTCATCATGAATATACACACGCATATCGTGAAGATAGGTGCAACTCAATAAACACGTTACATACATCGGCCTTAAACTGTTATTCCTCCTGAACTGTAACTGTCAATAATAGAATTACATATCTTTACTGAAACATCATATCTGAGTCTGCGTGTATGAACATAGCATAATAAACATGTCAACAACATGTATCTATCCACGAAAGTCTTCATGTCATCATATGGATAATTGCATACAGAAGTGCTGCTGTGTATTATATGTTGTCATCAATGACAAACATACAATCAATCAGCGGTTCAGAATCAAATCTCCAACAGCGGGCTCCTCGACTTGAGGACAAATGACACTTGGTCACAGTGTCGCGATGGATGAGATGAAGATCTTGTTTCTTCACGAAACCACTATAGTCGTTGGATCTTGATGTTTAGTCACCAGCCTTTATTTTATAAACACTTACAGACTTTAGGAATTAGGAAAAATAATAAACGAAGCTCTCTAGGACGATAACATTAAAACACAAAGGGTCCACTTCATAACGACACTTTAACACATGCGTCGAAAGGAAACTTAAGTGACCAAAAAGGTAATGAAAGAACATAAGATGAACATGGTTTAGGTTATTTCCAAACAATGAAGATTTTACAAATAACAACTAGGGTTTTTTAGGAAATAACAACAGACACTTTCACATTACTAAACCAATCCTAGTCACTGAGGCAATTTTTTTTATGGTATTAACAACTGGGTCATTTAAATGTAATAGACCATGTTTGGTCATTTATTGATGTTTGATCGATACCCAATGGTACCTATCGGTATTAGCTATGCCGAATGCTGTGTATGTGTAATGTTATCGGGATAGGTTAAAACAAGTCAGATTGACCCTCGATGATTGGAGAAGCATACATCGATAATTAGTTTAGAAATAGCTACAGGGAAAGCTTACATTATTGGCACAACAAAATTTTGGTTTGACCGATACTCGATGGTACCTATCGGTATTAGTTATGTCGAACGATGTGTTTGTGTAATGCTATCGACGTAACATATGTGAGCGGTGTAGTGCAAAATGAGATAGACCAATACCCGATGTGGATAGTGGTGAAACCTACGCTGATATGTATGTTAAAAGAAAAAGAGCTAGACTTTGGCGCCCCTATCAGTCATATGTAGGTATAACCTTATAGCGATAAAGATTTCAAACTTTGAGGACGAGTTGAGGGGAAATAAAATTGATGTGATCGTTCACACGAAGCATATCATTTATTTCAAATTGTTTGAGATCGAAATACAATGTGTATAGTTAAATATAAGTGCATCTATATGAATAGAAGGCAAATGGACACCTAAAAAAGGTTGATTCATGACTGTCTCAAAGAGTAACTATTTAACTGTCACAATTTGACAGTATAGTAAATCATGGTTGTGTGAAGGACTAGTCTGACTGATAGTATATAAATTCCTTTCTTCTTAATTAAAATGTTTAAAGCCAAATCTGACTGGCCATCGTTGCTCTTTATGGCCATAATTTGATTCTAACATGGAACTAGGAGGGAAAGGGGATGGGGGGTACTCTACAATAGGGCTAGATGAGGCAAGCTGGGCTGAAGTTTGAGCAATCATCATTTGAGGTGATGTCTAGATTTGTTGCTGGCCCCTTAGGTGTGCAATAACCCTCTCCTTTTCCAGGGATTCTTTCTTCAACTCATTGTAATCTTGAAACAATATCTCCATCTTTGTCCTGAGTTCTTCCTTCTCCTTGGCCTCCTTTTTTGAGACCTGCTTGTACAACTGGCAACTTCAAGTACTAAGCCAGATGATTCTACCCCTGAGGTAACTCATACCCTTCTTATCTCTATGTTGTTTGAGAAATCATTTGGGACATCTTCGTTTCTTCTCTTCTTCAGTTCCCACATGACTAATGCAACATGATCCTCACTGAACATAACACCCTGGCTACCTTGTTGGGTTGTTCCTAACATGTCACTTGAAGATTTGGCTCCTTTTCTCATAGCATCAAACACTACTGCATCTGTTTTGTCCCACTCAGGGAGAAGAAGGACTCCATCTTTTTTGACTAAGTCTCTTCCTTCTTTAGGACTAATCTTCTCAAATCCACCCAACATCTCCTGCTTTACTTCAGCCTCAATGTTATTCAAATTCTGATCAGGTTGTTCTCTATGCCTCTTTTTACATGTATCCTTGAGCCTATCGATATTTGTTCTCCATAAGAACTGCATGAATGATCTGACCTTGATAAAGTTGTCATCTGATAGAAATTCACTGATTGCTTTCTTTCTAATTGGATCCAATTCCTTTCCAACAAACTCTGCAATTGTGAGGTCTAATGTTATTTCTTTAGGGTCCTCAAGCATTCCCTCTTGAATTTCCTCATGTGTGATGGCAATCCTTGCTGTGTTGGCCATATGTAGCAATTGCTCTGCTACTCCTTGTTCATCAATGTGTAGAAGGGACTGAGATGGTGAGTAGACATTTTCAATATGTTGTACTTCTTCCTCTGTTTTGAGCCTTCGGGAAGGCTATGATTCAAGGTCAATAACCATTGGCCTTTTCCCTTTGGATGTAGAAGCTTCTTCCTGATTCTTTCGACTCTTTT
Organism: Thuja plicata; assembly: GCA_018584345.1. NCBI lineage: Eukaryota > Viridiplantae > Streptophyta > Pinopsida > Cupressales > Cupressaceae > Thuja > Thuja plicata. The sequence continues at coordinate 1,790,249 of MU228111.1, forward strand.
GATATGTGACCCCTTTGGTCAAAATGACATTGTACTCTGTCTTTTGGTGAAAGAAATAATCACTTGGTGGAACCATTTTGGCAAAAGCTGGTCTATTCAATATAGCCTTGGCTTTCTCAGGATCATACTTTAAAAACTTATCCCTCTTCTCATTTAGAGCCTGCATTATTTCCTCAAGAAGTGTCATCAAAGAATCTTATCTTCTTCTCCATAGGCTCAAATTCTTTCAAAGGATCATAAGTCCTCTCAAAACAATGCACTAAGTCTAAGGTCTTCTTAAACGCCAATAACTTCTCCTTTCAAATATCTTGTTCTTGCAAATTAAAAACATTCCTAATAATATCTTCAGGAAATTGGAACTGATGATCCAATGCCAAACATTTGGTTCTTGGTCTAAACATGTCCTTGATGAATCCCTCAGGATCAACACATTTTGAAACTGCAGTAGCTATATGGTAAGGTTCCATGAATTTACCCAAATGAATCCAACAACCCTTGGTGATAACAAATTGATGTGCAATAGTGATACTTGAAAAAATAGAACCTCAGCTCCTTCATGTCAATGTAACTTCTTGTAAGTTGCCAATATGCCTGAGAATCGTTGCAATGCCTATCTTAAGAGGCACCTAGTATGGTAGGATGTATGGGGTATCTCTAAAACCATATACTCTATGCATGATTGAGACTAGATATAGAATGATGTCTCCCCAATTATGAACTATCTTGATATCTTGGCATATTGCTTTGGTCTCAAAAACAAAGCAACTCCTTTGGGATTCTAGGATTTTCAATAAACAATAGAGCTCTGAACTTAGATGCAAAGCATCTCTCAAAAATGACATAACTTGCCTTCTTCTATCCCAAGATAATACTGGGCTCCACAATTGCACTAGCATTACTTCTTCATTTAATCCTCCTCAGATTCATTTCCTTTCCAAAATAATGTGCACGTTTGTAAAGAAATGTGTGCATAACAAAGAGTACCAGCCAAAAGGTTTTTCAACCTTTGAATTCTGGATACCAATCAGACCATTATGGATCAATTCAGCTAAGTGAGATGCAAAATCAAAGGTGATAGCAAGGTGAGGATGGAGGATCTGAACTATCATAAACATGTAATGGATGGACATTGTTGTCTCCACATCTTCCCAAAATATTTGGCTCAAGGCACAATACACAACTTTTGCCCTTAAATTGAAATACTCTAGCTTAAGTGGCTCTGGTGTATTTAGACCTACTACAAGCAGATTTCCAACTTTTACAAAGAATTCCCTTAAAGGCCCATCCCTGAAATAACCCCATTTAGTTGCTTATACCTTGTTGAAGGTGTCAAAAATTAAAATCATCATGCTGAATAAAAGGGTCATTTAACTGAAATACCTCTCTAGTCTAATCAACAAAAACACTTAACAAGGGATTTGCATTTATATCGCTCACAACGCTAGGCACTTGGTCATAGTTCTTTCCCGCTTGAAGCAACAGATCAACATCCATAAAAACGTTTGGGACTACCAACTTTCCCACATCAAATTGCTAAATGTTGCTATCTGGGGCATATGCATTCGTTTTCCCAAATCCTACTCTGAATAGTCCTAAACCAATTACATCAGTGTTAGCATCCCTGAACTAGTTCTCCTTATCATATAGACCTTCCTCTAATCTTAAACGAGGGTTCTTTGGAGTCAATTCCCTATCCTGAGTAGGGTTATTCGTTGATTTATCCAATTGCTCTAGAAAATAATCATATACATTTCTTTCATGGTATTCCACCTTCCCTTTCAAATCCTTATGTGGTGGCATTTCAAAATTTGAAAATATACTCAAACAACAGGAGAACAAGAATAGAAAAAACCCTAGAACCTCCCAAATTCTAACCTGAAACCTCATGGTATCCCAATTTATGAACTGGAATTGAAATTAATCAGGAACTTACTGGTTCTGCAAAATCTTAGAACAAAAAGAATGACTAACTTTTTGGCTCTGATCCAAAATCCCTTAGCAAGTTGTGGTGTCTGAGAAAATGAAATGGGACTTTACAGTGTAATTATCTCAAAAATCTGCATTCAATTTTTGATTAGATGGTCGCACGTTCTGTAATTAATCTCCACTTTGAAAATCTTGACTCAATAGCTTAATGATCTTACTTTTGGCAAGAAAGCTACCTTTAAAACACAACCGTTGGTGTAGAAATCTAACTGATGATCGTGTGGCTCTGAACAAACTCATAAGAGCATCGGTTGGGTACTACGTGTCATTTAGTCGCAATATCACGAAGGAAAAAACACATGTCTTTTCCTTTAGTGACACCACGACAACCTTTCGATCAAGATTTTCAAAAACACGCTTCTAAAAGTCAGGCCCATAACAAGTGCTACGTGTCATTCAGTCACAGTGTTGCAGTAGATAAACATGCAACACCTTTCCCTAGCGACATTGCGACAATCGTTAGATCTTACAATATCTGATGACTTTCCATTGTTTACTGGTCCCAGTTTGGCCACATCGTAGGACATGTGTCATTCAGTCGCGGTGTCACAATGGATGATCAAAGAATCTTAAAGCTTGGTGATGTTTAGCTGCCAGCCTTTATTTAATAAACACTTACGAACTTTAGGACTTAAGGAAAAATAATATACGAAGCTCGCTAGGATGATAACATTAAAACACAAAGGGTCCGTTTCGTAACGACACTTTAACACATGCGCCCAAAGGAAAGTTAAGTGACCAAAAAGGTAATGAAAGAACATAAAATGAACATGGCTTAGGTTATTTCCAACCAACGAAAATTTTACAAATAACAACTAGGGTTTTTTAGGAAATAACAACAAACACTTTCAGATTACTAAACCAATCCTAGTCACTGGGTCAATTTTTTTTATGGTATTAACAACTAGGTCATTTAAATGTAATAGACCATGTTTGGTTATTTAATGATTTTTCACCGACACGCAATGGTACCTATCGGTATTAGCTATGGTGAACGCTGTGTATGTGTAATGCTATCGGGATAGGTTAAAACAAGTCAGACCGACCCTTGATGATCGGAGAAGCATCCACCGATAATTAGTTTGGAAATGGCTATATGGATAGCTTACATTATCGGCACAACGAGATTTTGGTTTGACCGATACCTGGTGGTACCTATCGGTATTAGTTATGGAAAACATTGTGTATGTGTAATGCTATCGGCGTAACATATGCGAGCGGTGTAGTGCAAAATGAGATAGACCGATACCCAATGTGGATAGCGGTGAAACCTACGCTGATAAGTATGTTAAAAGAAAAAGAGCTAGACTTTGGCGCCCCTATCGGTCATATGTAGGTATAACCTATAGCGATAAGGATTTCAAACTTCGAGGACGAGCTGAGGGGAAATAAAATAGTTGTGATGGGATCCTTCACACGAAGCATATCATTTATTTCGAATTGTTTGAGATCGAAATACAATGTGTATTGTTGAATATAAGTGCATCTATATGAATAGAAGGCAAAGGGACACCTAGTCAAGGTTGATTTGTGACTATCTCAGAGAGTAACTATTTAATTATCACAGATTGAAAGTATAGTAAAACATGCTTGTGTGAAGAACTAGTTTGACTGATAGTATATAAATTCCTTTCTTCTTAATTAAAATGTTTAAAGCCAAATCTGATTGGCCATCCTTGCTCTTTATGGTCATAATTTGATTTATAAGTTTTTAATACACTCTCATCATATACAGTTGTTGACATTTGTTATTTTCATGGATAGGTATTGAAGAAATTGCATGGGTGATAAAGCTTGTCTGGATAGGACTTGAGACTTTTGAAAAGGCATGCAAGGAATTTGTAGTTTGTTACAACGAATTTGAAGTCAGGGAGGCTCTCTGCAAAATAATTCAGAGGTAATTCGAAACCCAAAACATATGCATATTCCATTCTCATTAGGTAAACTTCAAATGAATGTAAGATACATCTTATAACAATGACTCATTATATCCTCTTCTTTTTGTTATGGTCTCCACTAAAAGTGACTACTTTGAACAGTGTTTTGGCATCTCTATTTTAATGTTTATGTTTTTTCTTTAATTTAGAAACTAAATTAATTGGAGTGCACAATATTATAGATGGATCAACGTCATAGGTTGACTACAGATCAATATCATGCATATAATGAGAGAGTGAGAGAGTAACTGATAAGGGGGTTATTGAAAAAATATCCATGTCCATGTAAAAATTGTCTTGGTGGGAAGGTGAAAGAAAGAAATGTTATTTATCGACACATGATAAGATATGACAATAGTGGTATAAGCCCTTAGGCTTACAATTATTATGAAGATATGATAGAATTACAAATTGTGAGAGATGAAGAGACAACAAACATAGATGAAGAGACAAAAATGTTTGATGAAGGATTTGAAGTTGATAGAATGTTGAATGAGGGTATAAATGATGATTGGGCGAAGTCAATGGAGGATGTTTTAAAACCAGTGTATGCTAATTGTAAGTTAAGTCATTTGATAGCAATTCTTCAAATTCTTAACTTTCAAGTGGTTCATGGATGGACAAATGAGAGTTTAGATCAGTTATTGGCATTATTAAGTTCATTGTTACCAACTGACTCCGCATTGCCAACAAAACAAAGTCAATGTAAAAATCAAATCAATAAGCTCGGATTGGGGTATGTAAACATTCACACATGTGTGAATGGTTGCGTATTATTTCATAAAAATCTTGCAAATGAGAGTGAATGTCCAAAATGTCACAAAGCGAGGAACACACAAGGGTTGAAATTAGTTGGTGTTCCTAGAAAGGTTTTTCGCCACTTTCTGATAATCTCACGATTACTTCGAATGTATAGGTGCAGAGACATTTGTGAACTTATGTAGTGGCACACCCAAAATAAGAGCACTGATGGAAAACAACGACATGTTCCAGATTGTAAGACATGGCTGGAATTTGATAATAAATGGCCTAATTTTTCTGAAGAACCTCATAATATAAGATTGGCTTTGGCTCTAGATGGGGTGAACCCATTCTCAGATCAGAGTACTAAATGGTCAACTTGGTCGGTCTTTCTAATAAATTATAACTTACCTCCATGGTTAGCAACTAAACCATTTTTATTAATGTTATCATTGATTATACCAGGAAAGAAAAGTGTGACTTCAAATACAATAGATACTTCTCTGGCGCCATTATATGATGAGCTAATGGAATTGTGGAAAGGAATTGAAGCAATTCAAACTTTAAGGGATGGTCATCTAATCAAATTCACTTTAAGAGCTTCCTTATTGTTTAAAATTCATGATCTTCCGACATATGGCGCATTGTTTGGTCTCTCTGTTCTCGGATACCATGAATGTCCGGCTTGCAACTTTAAGGATTTTGTGAGGCACTCAAGGAGTTTGCATAAGTGTATTTATTGTGGAGATCATGCTTACCTTAAAATGGATCATCCATATCGTCGATAAAAAACACGTTTCAATGGTCAAGAAGAGAATCATGAAGTGTCATTACTAAAAATAGGTGATTACATTGTTGAGAATGGACAAAAAAGAATGTCATTTATTGAAAATGATGAGATTGCTAGTAGTAGATATGATCCATGCAATGAAATCAGTGTAAAACAGTTGTCCATATTGTATAAGTTGCCATACTTTCAGGATATATTCATTAGGCATATTGTTGACTTTATGCATATTGTTAACACGTGCTCCATCCATACTCCAATTGATATACTCAAATCCACTATTGAAGAATTCTTTCATAGGAAAATAGGTCACAAACATTTCATGCCACAAAATCCAATGTCTTCAACATATATAAAACAAAGAAAGAATAATTATATCAATTTCCACTAATGATTAAAGCCTAGAGTAACATAGATAAGATAATCATATATTACAAATAATCATGTGAAAAAAGACGAGGCTAATGGAGAACAAGATTGGAAAACAAATATGCCCTAATATGTAACAAAACGTAAAGCAAAAGAAAATTTAACAAAATTAAACATTCAATTTTACTTGTGATTGAAGAAGTCAAATTGAATGTGTGTATGCAAGCATGGACTTTTTGATTTTAGACAAAAGATGCTCGATATCAGTGCAAGAAAGATGAAAGATGATGAGCATAGAAGAAAGCTAGTACATTAAAAAAAAATTATACCCTTCAACTCACATGAACATAAGCCATCATTGCATATTATTTGAAGCTAAACTATGTATTGGTTCACATTAAAAAGAAACCTATAATATCTTTAATTATTACACCCAAGCAATATTTAGACCTGCTAAATGAGAAAATTCTGCAACAAACATTACAAATTTTACATGCAAAACTCATATAACCTACATATATGGTACACAAATTTCCACAGTTGAAGAAATGCATGTCCAGGCTAAGTTTTCTCAAAAAAATCTTATATTGTACAAGCTATTGTAAGTTAACCTCAAGAAATTATGGCACATATATATCCAAAATGTATATATATTATATGAAAACATATTGATATTGTATCCTAATTTATATATGAAAACATATTAATATTACATTCATATACCAAATTTATTCAATATTAAAGCTTTGAAACAGGTATTAGTTTGAAGTCTCATATCCTTAAAACATAAAATAGTCTTAAATCACCATAAAGGTCTTAAATAAAAGGTCATGAAATGGGGCTCATCAATAACCATATGCATTGCCAGCAAGATCAAAATTATGACCACTCATGTTTGCATCTGCTTGATTTTCTTCCTCATCCTCATTTGTGACATACAATACATTTTCTCTCAATTTCTTCATTGGTAATCAAGATCTCTTCTTCAAACAATCTCTCATTGTCTTCATCCACTTCTTCAAATGTTTCTTGTAAATTAAAATATTGTCCATCAGACATTATATCGACAAATTCTATGAATTTTTGTTTTGAACGAGACTCTGTTTAAATGACATATGACCAACCTGGGCTTCTTACATCATCAATTAGAAATGATTGATTAATTTGAAGAGGAGAAACAAATGGCTCATTTTTCTCCGATAAAAATTGTCGTGTATTTGCACATATAAATCCATATTCGTCAACTTGTACTGCAGATGGTCAGATCCACTTACATTTTGATAATATAGGATTGTTTTCACCAAAATCCACTTGAATAATTTCTTGTATGAATCCAACATAAATTTTTTTCTCAAATTCATAAAGAAATTCAGCACTAACAACACAATGACAATTTGTCTTTCCTTTGTCCTTTTCTTCCACTCTTAAATGACTACCATAGGCCCACATTCCACTAAAACACATAGCCCATATATATGGAGCTTGTGGAAGCTCACTTTCCTCTATTGTTATATCTTGACCTTCTTCTTTTGCATCACTGATTGCATTACCAATCCGCTTTTCAAATTTAGGAAAAGAATCACCTCTAATCAAATCATGACGCCTGCGCTTTTGAGATCGATTTTGCAGCCAAGTTTGATTCTCTTCTTCATATTTTCTATATAAAATAATGACGTACAAATAGTAAGATTAATAATTTAAATGTGTAAATACAATTAAGTAAATAAATTTACATGCGTCACTTGTCGAAAGAAGATGTGTTTTGAAAAATAAAGGTATGCATTGTAATTTGTTCTTGATATGAGAGCTTGAAGCGACATCCATTGCCTTCTAATACTTCACCTGCAACTCTCATCTTCGTCATCATCCCATACACGTCGATTAACATTTTTAAAATCCTTCATATATTATGTGCAAAACCCCATGGCCTCTTGCATTGAATATCCCTCAGACATGCTGGCTTTTGGTTTTGCCCTAGTACCGACAATTTTTTTTGGAACCTTCATATATTGTTCTATATGATACATCCATCTCGTTTTTACTGGGCCACAATGCTTAAGTTCATATTCTAAATGTATCAAAAGATGCATAGAAATATTAAAGATTATTGTTGGAAACTCTCGTTCTAATAGACAAATGACTTCAACAACCTCCCCTCTCAAACTATCAAAGTTCAAATGATCTAATACATGTAAACTCATTCTCTTTAATATTAAGCCCAACCATATAATTGCCATTCTTGGCCCCTTTGCCAAACTTGACATATTTCCAACAATAGGTAAAATATTCTCGATTATAACATGATAGTCATGGGTCTTGAGGCATCTCAAGCTATTAATGTCAGTTTGGCTTCTAATGTTGCTACTCACATATCCACTGGGAAATTGAGTCTGTGACATCAACTGTAAGAATTGTGCATGTTGTTCTCTTGTCCAAACATAAGGAGCAGTAGGTTTTCTATATTTTTCATTATTATATTTTTCAACCCAAAGATTTCGATGAATCTTTATTTCTTGAAAGTCTTCACGAGATGAAATAGTATCAAATGCACCAAAAAGAGTTTCTATAATAGCATAAGCTATATTTTTCTATGTATGCATATATTCAACAGTATGCCTAATGGATATATCCTTAAAGTATGGATACTTATACAATATACATAACCGTTTTACACCACTTTCATTACATATTGCTAGTAATCCCATCATTTTTAATAAATGACATTCTTTTTTGTCCATTCTCAACAATGTAATCACCTGTTTTCAGCAATGATACTTCATGATTCTCTTCTTGACCATTGAAACGTGTTTTTCGTCGACGATACAAATGATCCATTTTAAAGTAAGCACGATGTCTACAATAAATAAAATTACACAAACTTGTTGAGTGCCTCACAAAATCCTTAAATTTGCAAGTGGGACATCCATGGTATTCGTGAACAACGAGACCAGACAATGTGTCGTATGTCGGAAGATCATGAATCATAAACAATAAAGAAGCTCTGAAAGTGAATTTGATTAGATGACAATCCCTTAAAGTTTGAATTGCTTCAATTCCTTTCCACAATTCCATTAGCTCATCATATAATGGCTCTAGATAAGTATCTATTGTATTTGAAGTCACACTTTTCTTTCCTGGTATAATCAATGATAACATTAAAAAAAATGGTTTAGTTGCTAACCATGGAGGCAAGTTATAATTTATTAGAAACACCGACCAAGTTGACCATTCAGTACTCTGATCTGAGAATGAGTTCACCCCATCTAGAGCCAAACCCAATCTTGTATTACGAGGATTTTGAGAAAAATCAGGTCATTAATTATCAAATTCCATCTATGTCTTAGAATCTGGAACATGTCGTTGTTTTCCACCAGGGCTCTTATTTTGGGCCTGCCACTACATAAGTTCACAAATGTCTCTGCACCTATACATTCGAAGTAATCGTGGGATTATCAAAAAGTGATGAAGAACTTTTCTAGGAACAACAACTAATTTCAACCCTTGTCTGAACTTCGCTTTGTGACATTTTGGACATTCACTCTCATTTATAATATTTTTATGAAATAATACACAACCATTCACACATGTGTGGATATTTTCATACCCCAAACCGAGTTTACTGATTTGATTTTTACATTGACTTCATTTTGTTGGCAACGTGTAGTCAGTTGGTAATAATGAACTTAATAATGCCAATAACTAATCTACACTCTCATTTGTCCATCCGTGAACCACTTGAAAGTTAAGAATTTGAAGAATTGTTATCAAATGATTTAGCTTACAATTAACATGTACGGGTTTTAAAACATCCTCCATTGACTTGGCCCAATCATCATTTATACCCTCATTCAACATTTTATCAACTTCAAACGCTTCGTCAAACTTTTTTGTCTCTTCATCTATGTTTGTTGTCTCTTCATCTTTCACAATTTGTGATTCTATCATATATTCATAATAATTGTATGCCCAAGGGCTTATACTACTATGCCCATATCTTAGCATGTGCCGATAAATCACATTTTTTTTTCACCTTCCTACCAAGACATTTTTTAATGGACATGAATATTTTTCAATATCTAGTATCAACTACTCTCTCATCATATGCATGATATTGATTTGTAGTCAACCTGTGACGTTGAACAATCTGTAATATTGTGCACTCCAATTAATTTAGTTTCTAAATTAAAGAAAAAAAATATAAATATGAAAACAAAGATGCCAAAACATTGTTGAAAGTAGTCACTTTTAGTGGAGACCATAATAGAAAGAAGAGGAAATAATGAGTAATTGTTATAAGATGTATCTTACATTCATTTGAAGTTTACCTAGTGAGAATGGAATATGCCTATGTTTTGGGTTTCAAATTACATCTGAATTTTTTTTGCAGAGAGCCTCGCTGACTTCAAATTTCTTGCAGCGATCTTCGAATTCCTTGCACGCCTTTTTAAAAGTCTCCAAGTCCTATCCAAACAAGTTTTATCACCCATGCAATTGTTTCAATACCTATCCATGAGAACAACAAATGTCAACAACTATATATGATGAGGGTGCATTAAAAACTTATAATGGAATTGAACTTTGAAAGAAAATAGTTAGAAGAGGAAAGGGAGAGTTTAAAGAAGATGAAAGAACAATTGCTGGAAGAAGCTAAAGATTTGAAAGATGCACAAGGCACATATAAGCAGAAATTTGAGGATTGGGTAAGAGATGCTATTATGTAGTTCGCCCAAGTATTAGAACATGCATCTGTTTATGCAAATGGGGAAAAGAGAGAAAGTATCCTAGGGTCTTTGGAGTTAGAAAAGGACACCTTGGACCTTTTGTTACCCAAATGGATTGGGAGGCTCCCAGAGTTGAGGTTTTTCCCTTCTTCTTCCAAGGAGGAGAATAGCGATGACAAAATAAAGACCACATACAAACTTGTCAAAACTATGGTGGAGTTTGACAAAAAAAGGAATATAGTCCAATCAAAAGCAATTGTATTGAGAAATGAATATTCCAGAGCTCAGTGTGAGATATGTCCTAGTATTTTCAGGATAAATGGTAAATTGAAAGATAAAGCTAAGTGGATGCATGAGATGAATGATGAATTGTCTATAAGGATGAACAACATTTTGAGCGTGGACAATCGTATCTTGTTTGTCCAAACTATAGAAGTACTCTAAAATGCTAGGGCATATTTTGGTTTTTGGAAGGAGGTTTGTCAGTTGAAGATGGATTGGGATGAGCTGGAGGGTAAGAAGCACGAGATTGTTGGGTTTCCTTGGCCCAGTGATGAGGTGTTTGAATCCTGGAGGGACAAGTATCCTACAATTGAACAATGTAAGTGAAATGCCTCGTCATGTTTTACTTAATGGAATGTTCAAGCAAAATGAAAGAGACAGTGGGCACAAAAGATCATGATCATAAATAACAAAGAAAAAAGGATCCACTTGGTGGACTTAGAACAATTTTGAAGTAGTTGCAAGAACCATGCGTTGATTTGATAAAAGTACTTAGAAAATCTTGTAACAGTTTGGTTATTGGTTGGTTTTGTATTTTGTTTCTTGTACGAGTCACCTTTTTGTCTCTTATTCAAATGATCCATTCCTTGTTGCAATCCTTAATCTATAAAAGGAATTTCAAGATCATTTTGAAAGGGCTTGAAATTTTTTTTTAAAAGGGATTACATGTAATGTTTTAGTAAGGGATATAGTAGATTACATTAGATTGTGTCTTTTGAGCAAATAGTATCGGGTTTTTGTTATTATTGAAGTGGTTTTTTACTTTGAGAACAAATGTATACAAGAATATGATTCTATATACTTAATTAAAATATCCCACTTTCAAATCTCTCTTGTGTTCATCTTGTGAGTTATGAATCCTCTGGTTCATTGCATGGTATATCTGTGTATGTGTTATTTATCCTTAGTCTTGACCTAGGATCAAATTAAATTATGCTTTGGATATGACATATTCAGTTGCTGGTATACAAGATTTTTATAAGAAGTATGAGTTGGAAATGTTTGGGTTCATAGAATAAGATCATTGATAATAGTTAATTGTTAGATTCATTCTTGTTCTAAAGATCTTGCTCAATGAATAAGACACTGTTCATGTATTAGTTTGGTAATACTGACATCTTTAATTAAGTTTGGCTATATTCTACCTTCTTAAATCAACTCCATATCTTGAATTGTTCTGTGAATCTTATGGTTTTGGTTGTTCTTTCCATGATAATTGAAAATAGATGAATGATTGGTTATCATCTCATGTTTTCTTATCATTTTCTTCTTTTCAAATTCAGATACCACAGTGAAGCCAAATATGTCAAACTAGAATAGGTACACCCACCTTGGTTTTGCAGAACTAAAAGTGCAGAGGGCAGTCTTGTCCCTATAGTTTGTCCAAGTGCCTTAGATGTCCCATCCTTGGAACTAACCATTCTTTAAGGTTTATCTCGAGGTATATTTGTAGCTTTTCAAAGCATAAAATGTTTTTAAACACCAACACCATCACAGTCATGATTGTCTTCATCTTCCCAGGAAATATATAATTATTTTAGCAGCTGTCATCTCCCAACTTTCACAAGCATTCATGAACAACCAAGTATCAATAATATTCCCAACGAAGCATGGGAAATAATTCTGCATGATTCAAACATATAGCCTCTTCGATCTTTCTTAAATTTTTGCAACGGTCAATTAATGAAGGGACATGTTGTAATATTAGAGATTGACAGACTATCAATAGATACAATATATCATTGCTGAAGATCATTATGAAGGCTTATATAGATATAGAGAACACTGAACAATCTAACTGCATCATAGTATTGAACCAGTGCAGAAAATGGGAAACATCAAAAGATATTAAGGATATACAGTTTGGAAACTTGTTAGTTGGGAGTTTGCCTCTTTAGTTATCTCTAGTGGATCTACTTCGTGTTGGGAGATTGCCTTTGGCATCTAGTGACTGCAATTCTCATATTTTAGATCACTCACTTCATTCTTGTGTCAACATATAAGTTGTCAATAGTCAAGCTTGAATATGACCAGAGGGACATTGTGTATTCATTCAAATAAATCATCATTGGGAAACCCTTATCTTTTATCCCCTAACTGAACTACCCAAGTCAGAGAAGGTCATTGAGTATCAAGATCTTTTTAAGTCATTCCTATCAGATTCAACTGAGACCTTAGTACACTAAGTGTAGATATAAGGTCAAGACATCCACTATATATTAACATGTTCCATCTAAGATAACAACAATATTAAGGTTAATTATACAAGAAAACTATCCTACAAGGGATCTAATATATATTGGCATATCCATATCTTTCTTATTACATGAAGTTTAAAGAATCTGATGTAATTGTCCTAAATTCTTAAACCATCATAGAAAGGGAAATTACACTAATCATTGTCACTAATATATGTTTATTGCGGTCAAATTGAAAAAAGACCTTTTGAATGTGATCGATCACAATCTAAAAGGATGTAAAAGTTGACAAAGTTGACAACTTTGTTGTCAACTTGGCAACATAAACTAAACATTGAGGCTGTCAACAGTCAATTTATAAAAGATAAATAGATAAATCTCTTACCTTCATATCTCTAACAAAAGAAGGAAATTTTCTAATGATCCTACAATATAAATTAATCTGTTATTGAAGGATCTGCATGTTAAAATACCATTTATACATTGATTAAGCATGATATCTTGGTCATTTAACCTTGTTGAATCTAGCAATTTCTTGTGGACTTGCTTGAAAAAAGAAAAAGAAAATTGATAGACGTTATACAAAATACTCACATTCAATGAGCATTAAGTAATATAATTTTGATAAAATTTTATGTGATCCTTTGCATTTCATCCTTCTAAAATATCTTACAAATCAAGACCAAGCATTAATATAGAATGTAAGATGCTTGGAACATCAATTAAACCACTTTATACATACCTCCTATAAGTCACGCTCACAACATAGAAGAGTTTCAAATTCCTTCTCTAAAAATACTTGCAAAGTGGAGATGGGAAACACCTCTAAACAATAGAAACAAGAATTCAATCACCAAAAGTATCCAAATATTTAGATAGGTTCCAAAAAGAATGCACATAATAATTTGGACAAATGAAATTTTATTACAGATTGAAACTAGAATTGATTCTATAAAAAATATTGAAGATGGTAAACCAAACTAATCAAATCTAGACTTAACTCTGCAAAAAGTACTAAAATAAATAGATTAGATTGATAAAAACACATCTAAAGCTAATTCTATTAAAAAGTGTTCCTTCATGAAAGAAGAGATTGTGTATTTGGGTATTTTGATTTCAACTGATGTTTTGAAGATGGATCCAGAGAAGGTTGAAGCTATACTTTGTTGGCCTACACCTAAGAATGTCAGTGAGGTAAGATCATTTTATGGATTGACAAGTTTTTATAGAAAGTTTATCAGAAATTTCAGTTCTATTTGTAATGCTATGACTAAAACAATAAGAGGAGATAAAAGAGAATTCAAATGGACACGTGGAGCTGATAAGAGTTTCTATGACTAAAACAATGAGAGGAGATAAAAGAGAATTCAAATGGACACGTGGAGTTGATAAGAGTTTTGAGGCTTTGAAGTTGAAGGTTGCTGAATTACCTGTGTTAGAATTACTTGATTTCAATAAGGTATTTCAAGTTGAATGTAATGCAAGTGGAAGTGCAATTGGAGAGTGTTGACTCAAGAAGGTAAACCCGTTGCTTTTTTAGTGAAAATTTGAATGATTCTAAGTGGAAATATTTTGTTTATGATCAAGAGTTCTATGCTATTGTTCAAGCTATGAAGAAATGGAGACATTATTTGATGTCATATGAATTTGTGTTGTATACTGATCATAAGGCTTTACAATATTTGGGTAGTCAAAATAAGTTTGAATGAGAGACATGAAATGGGTAGAGTATTTGTAGAGTTTCACATTTGTGATTAAACATAAGAGTGGATTTTCTAATAGAGTTGCTGATGCATTGAGTAGAAGATGTTTGTTGACTGAAATGAGAATTGAGGTTCTTGGTTTTGATGACATGAAGCATTTGTATGAAAGGGACCCTGATTTTTTTGAGCAGTGGAGAGTGTGCAGAGCACCTAACTCAAATCAATCAAGTATGAAGACTATGTCATTCAAGAAGATATGTTGTTCAAAGGTATTCAATTGTGCATACCGAGAGGATTAATGCAAACTAATTTGATTAAAGAGAGACATAGTAGTGGTTTGGCTGGATATTTTTGTATTGATAAAACATTGAGTTTGCTGAAGGAAAGGTATTTTTGGCCTCAATTGTATAAGGATGTTCAAAAATTTGAGAAAAGTTGTGGAGTTTGTCAAGTTGCAAAAGGAGTGAGTTACAGTACTGAATTGTATACACCAATTACTGTTCTTGAGAAACCTTGGAGTGATATCAACATGGATTTTGTTTTTCGCTTATCTAAGACAACAAGAGGTAATGATTACATATTTTTTGTTGTGGACAGATTTTCTAAGATGACACATTTTATACCATGTAAGAAAACATCAGATGTAGTACATATAACAGATCTTTTCTTTAACTAGGTTGTCAGATTACATGGATTATCGAGGAGTATTATCTTTGACTGAGACAGTAAGTTTGTTAGCTATTTTTGGAGAACACTTTGGTGGAAGTTGGATATTGAGTTGAAGTTTAGTTCTACATTTCATCCATAAACTGATGGACAAACAAAGGTTGTAAACCAAAGTTTGTGTAACTTGTTGAGATGCTTAGTTGGAGACACACCAAGTAATTGAGATTTGATGTTGGCACAAGCAAAGTTTGGATACAACAGTTTAGTAAACAGTAGTACTAGAAAGACACCTTTTGAGATTGTTCATGGTACACAACTGAGAGGTATATTAGACTTGAGAGACATTGTTGGAGAAGAGAAAAGAAGTGCTGAAACAAAGGAATTTGCTGAGTTCACGAAGACATTGCATACAAATGTAAAACAAAAGTTGGAGAAAAGTAATCAGAAATAAAAGATAGTGTAGATAGATCAAGAAGACATAAAACATTTGAAGTTGGTGATGCAGTAATAGTTCATCTAAAGAAAGGTAGAAAAGTAATCAGAAATACAAGATAGTGTAGATAGATCAAGAAGACATAAAACATTTGAAGTTGGTGATGTAGTAATAGTTCATCTAAAGAAAGGTAGATTTCCTATTGTAACATATGGTAAAATTTGGTCCTTGCAGAATACTGAGAAGAATTGATAGTGGAAATGCTTATGAAGTTGAATTACCTGATGACATGGATATATCACCCATATTCAATATTTCAGACTTACGAGTATCATGAACCTAATGAAGAAGTAGCAATACCAAGTGATTATCCTATGAAGCAAATAGAGGAAGTTGAGAAGATTTTGAAACAAATAGTTGGTCGAAGTACAAGAGGAAAAGAATACATGGAGTATTTGGTAAAGTGGAAGAACATACCGATTGAAGACTCATCTTGGATTTATCAATCTAAGTTGTATTCATTTCAGGTTGGACCTGATACATGATTTGGAGAATAATTTCTTGTAACCCTAGGTGTTTGATGCAAGAGCATCTTGGGTCATTGACAACCCTACTCTACCAAAAATATGTTTGCTTTTGTTCTTTAGATTGTTTGGAGATTGCTCAGTGAAATAATTCATTGCTCGTGTTTTGTCGCTCGAACATGCTTGTTCTCTGTTGCTAGGGTTTTGTTGTCTGGGCATGCTTGTTCTCTGTTCTTGGGTTCTGTTGCTCGGGCATGCTTGTTTCCGAGTTCATTCACTTATGACGCTCGTATTTGTTTCTGTTGCCTGGGGTGTTCTTTGCCTGAGTCTCTTTGTTGCTCAGTCATCCTTTGCCCGAGTTGTTTATTTTGGAGTTGGATCTGTTGGCCGACTTCTTCAATTAATTTCCGTGGCTCAATTAATTTGGGGTCTCTCATTGGGATCTCTGTGGACCTAAATCTTGGTCTCTCTTATGGATTTGAGTGCCGACCTCTCTTGTTGGGCTCTTGTATATATTTTGTTCTATGTTCTTAGTTTTAGGAGTTAAGTAGGATTTGATATCATATTGTAATAGAAGATTATCTGTTGAGATATTGGAAGGCAGGTCTGTGACCTCACATATATGAAGATCAATTTGTAATTTACTGAATGTATATGGCCAAAATCGGGAAGGCCTTACAACCTGACATGTAATGTGTTTGATCAATTAATGAAAAAGATCTCGGTTGTTTCTTCTCACTGTGTTGTTGTGGCTTTCACATTGTGTTGGCAAGCAGGTTTAGTATTTGGGAGAGCCTTTGGCCCTTTCTGCCATCCCTTCTTGGGTCAAACACTCACAAACCTAAAGCTATATCTAGATACCCTTTTCCTTGTTCTTCAACATATCTCAGACTCAGATGCTACTCCTTTGGACCAGATGTCCAATCCAGTACACTGTTGCCCTGCAATTAACCCTCCTATTACAAAGCTACTAACAAATCACTTCCCCAAACCTCTCAACCCTCAAACAGACTCTAGACATTATCTAAATCAACATATTTTTCAATTTATAGGAGATGCCACCTTATTTCTACACTCCAACCACCAAACCCTCCTTCCCACGCGCACTAGCCTAGGGCTTTCTCAACCATACCTCTCCAAACACTTCCAGACCCTCTCGGTGGATCTAACACCATTACATGAACACATTATGACCTTCCAAGTCATAAAAGGTGACTCTCCTTTGGGTGGAACTCTCAAACCTTGATTGGTTCAAGCACTAATTACCCTTAATCGAGATTCCCACACAATTAATGATCAATCTCTCTAATCTCCTGCATATCCCTGTAATCACACACCATATATTTACATATGGTACAGGGATAGGCTTCTCCCACAAGCCACAATAACCACAGAAAGTGGGAGAGCCTTGTGCAATAATTGGAACTTCAAAATAATGACTCTTTGCACACAAAATACTGTTTAGGAACAGTCAAAAAATTTGGATTCTTTGCCTTAAAACTTCACAAAAAAATACAATATTTGCATGGAAAAGAACAACAACTTAAACCATGACTATTTGTGAACAATGAACTCTCCTATATGGTTTTGAGAATCCAATATTTAAAATCACCGCACAATAGGAGAGTTCACTGTCCACAAGACTATTACTGCCCTTTTACATTCAAGAACCAAATCCAAATATTCAACCAACTATAGGGATCCACACATACTCCTTACAAGTGAATTTAAAATATGGAAAAACCTTTTCAGATCACTGTTCATCCTTTGGACAAGGACCAAATAACACAAACACAGTCTTCCATGATTGTGACTGTCCTGTCATTGCAGTTTTCCTATCTTGGATTATGTTATTCACCATTTTAATTCTATACATTATATTACAAATCGCTCAGGTGGAGTTGTTGAAAACCAAGGTTTCTAAATAATATAAAAAACATAGGGAAATCCAACAGTGGGTTTGAAAGTTATTTCCCCCATATCGAGACCTATTTTTACTGTCCCAGATTTGGGAAAACAATAAGATAAACAATCATATAGGGCATCCATTTTCTCTCCATACTTCACCGTAGGTATTCTAATCAGTCTTAACTAAAAGTAGATACTCCCTAACAAACTTCCCAATCATTTTTAGATTGAAACCAATCCATTCATTAAGAGAAAAATACACAACAATAGTAAAAAAATGCGATTGAAACTAAATGTTCAAGACAAAACAAATTAAATCCATCTATGCAAAATATTGTTATTCAATAAAGGAGTATATTTCAATTTATTAGTGGTGCTCCTACACTTTCTCACTCTTTAACACTTGGAAGATCTCCCTTGCAAGAAACTCTAAACATTCATGTCTGTCACCAAGAGTCAGATTTACATCTGCTGTCTCAAAACAAAAAAAACTCTGCTTTTCTTTGACACCACCACCTCCCTTTTTATTTATCCTCTCCATAAATCTTTATATTCCTTTGTGCAGTTACAACTACTTTCTTGGCCATAAAACCTCTAAACTGACCCTTCATCTTCATATTACATCTTTTGAGCAACTTTTACAATGTTGTATTTTAACAACTTTTAAGGAAATCAATTAATTGATTACATGATTATGTCAATATATTTAATGCGACTCCAAATCTATTTAAATGACCTCACACAAATAAATTGATTATTTCAAATTATTGATTGTAAACATAATGAAATCTCCCGTCGTTACTGCTTCTTGCTCGACGGGCATTTTGAAATCTCTTGCTGCCGCTTCCCGCTCGTCGGGTTCTGCTGGTTCATTGCTGCCTTTGGCTAGGCCAGGAGACTTCGGTGGGGGAGAGCATTCTATGGCGCGTTCACAGACCTTTGTGGCTGGGGCCTGTGGAAATTTTGGTTTAGTTTGTTACGTTGATGTGGCTTCTTTTGAAGAAAACATTAATGAATCTTTATCCTATGATCTTCGTCCTAGGAGGGGTGGTTGCTGTCCCAGATCTGTTACGTTTGTGTCTGTAAGTGACCCTATAGTGGTAAATTTTGAAAATGATATAGTTGATGAGGATTTTAATGTTGCAGGGGACTATTCCTCTTTTGCTGCTATTTGTAGATTAAGGGGTTTTTGGCCCTCTCTTTCAGACGTGCATGCTTGGATTTCCAAACATTGGGACCCCTTTTTGTTTGATTCTATTCAAATATTCCCTGTAGCAAGGGGTTTTGTTATTGCAAAATTTGCCAATATTGAAGATCAGGACACTATTATGCATAGTACTTTCACTTGGGAGGGCCATTCTCCTTTGATGGCCAACCCTTGGCATCCAGATTTTTATCCCACTGCTGAATCTTTCAATAAAATACCCTTATGGGTCAGGCTTCTGAATCTTCCCTTGCATCTCTGGCTGGACCCTATTCTGGAGGCTGTGGGCGAGGCTATTGGGGATTTTCAGATGGTTGATGGGGGTTCTCACATTTTTCACCCGACATATGCTCGTATCCTAGTGGAGGTTGATGTTTCTAAGGGTCTCCCTGAGAAGCTGACTTTGGCCTCTCCTCGGGGCTCTTGGATCTAGACCCTTGATTAGGAGGGAATCCTGTTCAGATGCAGAAAGTGTCACAAAACTGGGCATATTATTGTCGGGTGTTTATTAGATAGGGTGAAATTGAAGAAATTGCCCTCTTGGTGGGTGGGTGTTGATGACTGCCATTATATGGTTCATAAAGTTTCTTAGGATGGGGGTTTGGATGGCTGTCCATCTCAGGATAATGTCGCTACTGCTGTCTCTAATGTCGCTGTTTCAGATGCTGTCTCAGACATTGTTTCTAAGGATGGGGGTATGGATGGCTGTGCATCTCAGGATAATGTCGCTACTGCTATCCATAAAGTTTCTAAGGATGGCGGTTTGGATGGCTGTCCATCTTAGGATAATGTCGCTACTACTATCTCTAATGTCGCTGTTTCAGATGCTGTCTCAGACATTGTTTCTAATGTTGCTATCTCAGACGTTGTCATGGGTTAGATTGATGATACTGTTCTATTAGGTAATGCGGCTGATGCTGTCTCTATTTCAGTTGTCCTGAATGTTGGTGTTGTGGTTTCTCTAGGGGGGGGGCTGTTGTCCCTGTCCCTGCTGGGGATGCTGGTGTGGATAGCCTGGCTTCTCAGGTTGTGGGTTTCTCTGCGAAATATTTGTCTTGGCAAAAATATGCTTTGAAGATGGAGGAAGGATGGACAATTGTTAAAGGAAAGAAATTAAAGTCTCCCAAGCCTCCTTTCGATATGAGCTTACAGTCACATAAGAGTGGGCCTAAATAATTATCCTGTTGGCCCTTTTTGTTGAATCTTGTTCTGGTCCCAGTTTCTTTCTTGTGTGAGAGTTTGCTTGTTCCCTTTGGTGTGTCTGGTGATGTTTCACAACAATATCTTTGTTCTTTTAATGTCCTATCTTTTGGTGTTTTGTTGTTAAAGGTTTCAGGTCCTTTCAAAACCTATTTTGACTTAGTCAAAACAAATTGATTATTTGATGACCTTAAACTTCCTCGATGAGGTGCTCTTGCACTATACTGCCGAGCTTGAAAGTTTTCCAAGTCTCTTGGAAATGTGTATGCAACAACTTGCAAAACAATTGGACTGCGAATTGCATCTTCAACTTTGTCTTCTTCTGTGTCTTCATTTGAGTCTTTGCCTCTTTTCCTTCTTGTCTTCTTTCACTTCTTGATATCTTTAGTGTACCATGTCTTCAAATTGAGACTCCCATCAATGGAGGTTGTAGTGACTGCCTTCAAGGTGCTGCTCTAGACCCAAGTTCACTCCTCCATGCTGCTCCACAACCAACAACCTTTGCCCCTCACTTGGGAGTCCCTTCCATGCCTCTCTCCCTAGTCTATTGGCGACATACAGTGGATCATCCTCTGTGGCCATGGATCATCTCCTATGATCCTCTTGATAGACCTCCATGTCCACCCATATGCAGCGAATGAATGTGCACCTGCAACCATGAAACTTCAACAAGAGTCAATTACCAAATCTCTTTCTCAGCCTAGATCTTTTGATGGTGTTCCAAGGACTTTAGTCTTGAACATAAGAAAGGGAAGTGCAACAAGAATGGACATTAATTTTTGTCTTTTTTATTTAGAAACTTATGATTGCATTATATTTGCTGCCTTTCATTACCTATGTAAGCTAATGTGTTATTTATTTCTTTTTGCAAAAATGTATTGATCATAAACTCAAAGAAAGGGATAAAGTTAATGTGTTAGATCCATATGATGGTGATGTTGTCGGTATTGGGAAGATTCACTCCTTGTGTATTGTACATGGAGTAAACTTGAAAGGAAGTGGAGATGCAAATGTAAACATTTTAAAGGTGAAAAGTAACGTACCCTTGCCTTATGAAGACAAAACAAGTGGGGCTATTCGTTTGAAACAGAAAGAGGGAACTTTCACATGGTGGCCACTAAAGTATTTGACAAAAATGACATACTTGATCAACAAGTTTATAATGTGTTATTTGTTAGAAATTTTGGGTCACTGCTTTATAATATTGCACTATTTTGAATGTGTTGTTTAGAGATTTTAATCATCAAGGTGTATTTGAAAGAGTTGGAAACTCTTAGACAACTTTGACATTTTTTATTATATTTACGTATATACTCTTTAGAAAACTTTGACATTATAATTTGATATATATTTGCATTAATTTTTCTTATTGGAGATTACCTTTATTTATCATCATGATGTTGAATCAATCTTTTAATTCTAGTCTGTCGTAGCTTGTTCATGTCTAATACTCTTATTTGATTTTATGATTTAGTTCAAGTCTAATATTATGTTTTTCTTTGCATTTTAAAATTTATTTAATTATTCATTTCATAACTATATTTACTACCAAATAACAAAAATGACCAAATAAACTAACAATTAAATGACCAAATAAACTACCAAACGACCAAATAAATGACCAAATAAACTACCAAATGACCAAATAAAAGACCAATTAAATTTCTAAATGACCAAATAAACTATTAAATTACCAAATAAACTACCAAATGACCAAATAAATAACAAAATAAATGACTAAATATATGACCAAATCAATGACCAAATAAATGACTAAAATAGTTTAGTCATAAATTTGGTCACGAGATAAATGACCGATGATAAACTAACACTGGTCATGTGACCAAATTTCTTCATATATCTACAATTTTTGGTAGTTTATTTGGTCACATATTACTGTTTTTGTACTAGTGATGATTTGAATTATTCTCAGTTTGAGAAAAATGTGTTTGTTGTTGTCAAGTCTGTTTAGCAATTCACAATTTATTTTCTTTAGTCTCACTTTGTGGTTTATTTACGAGACCCTATAATTGAGTGTGTTCTTACTTTGCAAGAAACAAATTTTAATAAAGAGGAGCTTGGGTAGCAAAGGTGCAAGAGTATGATCTTGAAATCAAGCCCAAAGAGTTGGTGAGGGTAAGGGTCTTTGCAAGATATAATAGTTGAAAATGAGCTTGAAGCAGAAGGTGAGATTTCAAGGGTAATTTTGGTGAGCTTACAAGATGGTGGTTCTCTAATGCTGTCTACCACATTATTTATGGGTAATATCCTTCACATTTGTCTCCAAGGGAGAAGAGGAATCTACTGTTAAAGGAATTTAAGTATGTCATTTGGAATGACACTTTGTACAAGAGTGTTGGATGGGAATTTTCTGAGATGTGTAATAATATGAAGAAGCTGGTAGGTAAGAGTCAAAATTGGCAAAATAAATTGAATGAAGAACTATGGGTAGATAGGGTTAGACAAAAAGGGGCAATCAAGATGTCTCCACGTGAGTTGGCATATATTGCCATTACTTTGTCTTTCCCATTGGAGTTATAAACATAGAGATTACATATTGTCATAAGGTCAACAATTTCAAAATTCCTTGGAGAAAAGAGTCATGCACTTGAGCAAGATTGAAGAGAAAACAAAAGACATGGTGGACATGATTAATCTTCACCAAGATAGAGTTAAAAATATCTTTGATTAAAAGACCAAGCCAATAATTTTCATGGTGTGAGATTTGGAGGTGCTTTTAGACAAGTGAAGGGAATGAAAAAGTGCTCATAACAAGTTTTTTTTCTTTGTGGAAAGGCCCTTTTATAAACAATCAAGTATGTGGGAATACTACTTTTAAGTTGGCATACCTTATCAACACACTTTTTCCTCTAACTTACAATGGGCAAGATTTGAAATTTTATGTTGTAAAACATGTATCCCCTATCCTTGTACAATAGTAGTTAATGAGAATTTGCGTCATAGTTTTGGTGTCTTTGGATCCTTTAGTTGTCTTTTAGTCATGTCTTTTTGACTCTATTGCCCCATGTAAGTCTAAACTAGAAATTATCAATTCCTCTTGCATCCTTAACAATCTTTGTCGCAAATCATAAGTAGTTGTATTAGACTTGGTCTTTCCTTTAAAAAATTATTTAAAGTTTGGAAATGTCTAAGTCCCAAAAGTTTATTTGAGTCTCCCCATATCCTCATAATTTTACTTAAGTCTTTTCACAAATTTTGGTTTTTTACATAGTTTCAAAACTACAGTTAGATCAGGCCCTAAAAAAGCTTTAGTTCTCCTTTTGATTCTTGCAAATCTTCCTATAAAAAGTGTTTTAAGTCTTTTCTCCAAAGTGCTGGTCTTAAACTTGGTTCACTTGATTCTCAAAACCTTTTGGAACCCAATGAGATTCTGTAAGAACCCCCGCGGGATCAAATTTCACTAATCCACTTAATTGCTATGCAATGATATATTTAACTAATTGTTTTGAAATAATTATGCAATTTCTTAAATTTTTTAAATGGATTTCCAGACAAGAATTAACTAATCTAATTTTCTTAAACTTTCAAAAGTGTTGCCAGGAAAGAATATAAACTTTGCAATAAATAAAAAATTGAAATAAAGTTCAACTATGAGTGGTGCAAGTAAATTTTATTATTTATATCTTCATATACAATGATAAAAAACACTCTAATTCATACCCAAAATTTACACAACTCCTTTATAGCGAAATTTGGAATTAATAGCAGCAAGGTAAAAATCTTGAAATTTGATCAACATTGTTTACAATAATTAAGCTACAAGTCTGCAATAGATGAGACTTCAAATTTTCTTCAAACCCTTGATATTTCTTCAAAAATAAAGCCAATCATAGCCTCTAAGTAAAACCATCGCCATTTGCACAATTCGTTGGATATTAAACCAATTCAAAGTGTTGAAAACTATGAAGAATTTCTAATTCTCCCAGCTGAAACTTCTAAAACCCTTGTCTCCAAATTCTCTTCACACAATTCAATAATTTCAAATGCATAGAATGAATTGATTTTTCCTTTTGAAGGTATTTATAAATCTCCAAATAAAAATTGAGCTTGAAGTTTGAAACACCCTGTATAACTTATCATGTGAACTTGTTGAAGGTTTTAAATAAAATATATAATTATATTCCCCTCCTTTTGATGCACATATTAAAATATAAAGTATATTTAGTAAACACTTATATCTCCCTTTTTAAATAACACTTTATCACTTATTATAATGTATACTTTTAAAACATTTAAAACCCCCATTTATATAAAGTCCACTTAAAACATAAAGTTATATTATATCATTGTGATGCATTTTATTAAATGACTTTTAAGTCATTAAGTGACTCCAATCACAGAAAGTGAAAATGTAACTTTATAATTGTACTTTATCATTAATTATTTATAAAATTTTACTTTATTAATAATTAAAATAACACAGCTCCAGAAATAATCACCATATCTTATTTCTGTCTGAACCTAAGAGTTAACCATTGTATCCATTGCACATCCAACTGCCTTATTAAAAATAGTAAGTGTTCCTCTCTAACATCCACTGACTTACTATAAATAGTAAGTCCTTGAAACTAAGCAAACTAATGAATGATTTAATCACTGTTCATACCATGAGTTTGGGTGCCCATGTCAAAAATAGCCCTGACCATAATTAGAATTTTATAAATAGCAAGTCCCAAATTGGTAGCTCTATCAATGTCACCACAACTCCATACCGCTAGCAAACTGTCCAAGTTTTCTACTAAAGATAGAAACTTTAACTTACCCAAAATAGACACTTGCTATAAATAGTAAGCGTGTCGATCTGACACAAATGAAGAGATATCCTGAACAAACCTGACTTGGTGTGGGAATTGGTCTCTGACTCTGCTAAATGGGCCTTCTGAACAACTCCATTCTACTAGCAAATTGTCCAAGTGTCCCGCTAAAGATAAAAACTCCAACGTATCCAAAATACACACTTGCTATGAATAGTAAGTGTGTTGATATGACTCAAACAAAGAGAAATCCTGAACAAATCTGAACGGGTGTGGGAATTGGCCTCCAACTCTTCTAAATAGACCCTCCGAACAACTCCATTAGCCTATGAGGGTTGTGAAATGGGCTAATCCTCTGAAAGTTGACACTTAGGAAAAAGGGGACATTACAGTTCACCCTTCTTGAAATTTTTTTTCCCAAAGAAATTTCAAAAATAAAAAATACACCAATCCACATGGATTCCAAGGGTAGAATTGTGCAATGTCCTTGTGATCACCAACTAGCCCATGTAAGATCATCACTAGTACAATTGACAGAACCTAAAAAACTGAATCAAATTCTACAGTAGATGTCGTAGGAGTGAATATCTCATAGGGAAGCAACTCGGAAGGTTGACAAAGCTTGCTTCCTAAAACTGCACAATGTGAGCTATCATGCACACTACCGAACACATGTACAACTGAACTATGGACCTGAAAGGGATAATGCACATGAGGTTCAAAAGTAAAATCATATGTACTCGACACCATGTACACATCCAAAACTCATATGTGAGCCTTGTTTGAAATCTCGATGCCTTAGAAGAATCCCAAAATTAGAAGAAAATCTTGCCAAGAAAAACATCGCCAAACTTCTGTTGCTCAATGCTAACCTCAACTACACCATGCATAACATGGTGAAGCCAATCAATGAGACCTTCCTGAACTGTAGTGCTAACCCTGTCATCACTCATATCCTAATGCACATTGAACTCACATCCATTCCTTCTATGGAGATAAGAACATCCAAAGGCATCTGTAACACTACCACTATCTCCATCCTCTAGTAGACTCTTATTGATGTGTTGAATTTGCAAGTAATCCAACTTGCAGTCACTGATCCCATCTATAACAGATATCATATACCCATCCCATAAAGGATGGTATAACCTCAAAACCAATCCACACTGATGCACCATGAAATTCTCTGTGTGGATTTGAGAAGTCGTGATGAGTACTCCTCCCTAAGCAGTCACGATAAAAAGCTCCCACCTTAGTTAAGCGTTGACTATCATAGTCCTGAATAAAAGCTTTGTCATCTAGCTCATGACCAACAACTCCCACAGTGGATGTACCCACATGAGAGCCTAATATAACATGTGGTTCTCCGCTATTCTCAAAAGATGCACTCATCCCAATTATATCAACTGCACCTGTAAGTATGATAACAATAGCTACATCCTCAACCAACTCACAACTATAACCCATGGGTATGAAGTCATCACAAACTCACTGTAGAGAACTGCATTGTGCGTGGAGTTGGTGAACACTTTTCCCGACTCAACTCCATAGTAAGCTCATCAATCTATGACTGAGACTCGTGAAAGGCCAACTATGCTCTCTCTAATGAATCCCTAGCCACTCCTAACTCGTGGGTGAGCTCATCCACCTTATCTTCCTTTCCCCTCAGCACATCGTAGCAAGTGCAACCCAACTTGAGAAGGTAGTCTCTGTCAGCCAATAATTGTAAATAGTTTTGTTTTATTATTATGATGACTTCATGAAGTGTACTGAACTCTGTAAATAGTTTTGTTTTATTATCCTTATGGCTTCTTATTTCTCTTTAAGAAATGCAACCTAAGTCATTCTTGAATAATCATCAATGAAAAATATAAAGTATCTCTCACCTTGAAAATTCCTTGTTTTGGTAGGACCACAATTATTGATGTGCACTAACTCCGATAAACTAGTAGGTGAATAGTCTTCTACTTTGAATGATACTCTCCTCTGCTTTCATTCTTTACATCCTTTATAGATCATATTATTCGGTTTGCATAATCTAGATAAGTCTCTTATTGCTCGAGATGAACTAATTCTCACCAAATTATCAAAGTTAAAGTGATGCATCCTCTAATGCCAAAGATAACTGTCATCAGTCTCAGCTAGAAAATAACAACCTTCCGAAGCTCATTCAATTTGGTACATGTTTCTTCATGTTGTTTTTCCAATTACAATCAAATCTCCAGACTTCTTCCGAATCCCACATCCTTCATTCTTGAAAATAACATCATATCCATTTTCACACATTTGTCCAACACTCAACAAGTTGTGATATAAATCTTGCACATAATGGACATTATTAGTGTGATTCTTTCCATCAAAAGTAATAGATCTTCCACCAACAATGTAAGCAACCTTATCATCACCAAATCTTAAAGGACCACTATCATATTTATCAAGTGAAACAAACTTACTTTTATCTCCAATCATAGGATGAGAATAACCATTGTCAATTAACCATTTATGACGAGAACAATCATTGTTAGAGTAATCATTAGTTTACTTATTAATTAAATCATGTTGATTTAATTAATTAAGTTATTACTCTTTAGTGCTTAAGCTTTCTCTTAGGTGAATTAATAATTAATTATTTTATTAATTATTAATGTGCAACCTAGCTTTTTTAGGCATTAGGGTTTTGTTTACCTTTATGGGTTGAACCTTGTAATTCTTTTTTCATTAACTCAGATCATAATTTTGCTCTCATTTTTGAGTAACTTCTGAGTTCTGCCTTTTGCTTCTTTCTGCTTCTCTCCTGTAACAGGTTATTTGCATGCAGGTATTCTTGGCATTCTGTGGATTTGTATCTCTCAAATCTTACAATCATTAGCCTATTTTTTAGTAAAAATGATGTTGCGATAGCAAGGCCACCCAACGAGAAAATCTATAAACTATAGGTTTTTCCAGGGCTTGTTGCGTGATTTCCAGGAGAGTTCCAACATCTCCACTCGACTTCAACATAGGTTGGGGCGCTCTGAGAATAAACCTCCAGGCGTAGGGCTTTGTTCAAAGACTTGGACACCTCAATTGGTGTTTCTGAACAATACAAGGGTCGATGTATGCTATCCGCAAGAGGTAGTGAGACATGGAAACACAAACCTCTCCATGGGCATTCTGCGGGTTTCCTAGAATAAAGCCACAAAATCTTCTCAATTTTTGGTTAATCTTAGGTTTGAGGTATAACAACTAGTAGAGGGGGTTAAATCTTGGTCTTGGACTCCTCAATGCGTATTTCAAAAAAATACGTGGTTGCATGTCTGCAAACCAAAAGTGGATATGGGGCTTTTTGGAGATGATTTTCATAAGGTGTTCCTTGGAGGGTCCTCTTCATGGCTCTTTTGCACTAGGAGTGTTGGGTGACCTTCCTTCCTTCCCTTGTGGATGGCATTTGTTCCATCCTTTCCAAACAACTTGGCACCCATGATGATTAGTGGCTGTCGGGGTCGATACAAATAGGCTAGGAAGAAATCCAAGAGGTGTCATGGACACAAATGGGTTAAAACTAGAGGAAAGCCCTCTTTTTTGGCAAACTCTTCACATAAGAGAAATAGTCCCTCAAAAGCATTATTTTCTCAGAATATTGGTCTAGTGGATGATGATGGTTTCTTAAGGCTTACTCTATCCAAAGATCTTTGTCAACCCTAAGCTTCAGAGCTCTCTAAGAGAGCACTAATATGTAAGTATTGGAAATGGACCCCCTATTGCAAATCTCCTTAAACAGTGTTCTGCTTCTTGGTCCAATGTCAATAAAGTTTTCTATGTAGACAATGGTTTGGGTTTTTTTGTTGTGGTATTTTCAAATAGAAAAGATAGGGATCTGGTTCATAATGATAAAGGGTGGTTCATGGTGGGCTTTGGCTTGCATTATGAATGTTGGACACCACATTTTGACCCCTCTGCTAATCACATTCACTTTGATCCATTTTTCATTTTCACTACATGCATCTCCCCTTAAGCTCAGAGATTTGGAGGTAGTTGAAACGCTAGCAAACCAAGTAGGAATTTTTCTGAAGCATGACCTTTGTCCTTTTGAGAAACCATATTTTCCCATTAGATTTTGCGCTCAATATGATCTGGATAAAAAATGTCCTTAGGAATTTCAAATTCCTTCTTCACATGGGTTATGGAAGAAAAAGATCTTGATTGATGATCCAATCAAAGTCCATCTTAACAGGAATATGTTGGGTCATTTCTCTTTCCAATGTCAACATAATTTGGATCAAATTATCTTAGTGTGTGAAGATGTCTCAACCATAGTTGTGTATTCTCTCCCCGACTAGATTGTGCCATGAGGATCAAGAGCCCTCCAAAGAAAAATTCTTTCTCCTTAAATTGGATCTAAGGAATCATGATGTCATATTGAACCTACAAATTTAGAGGTAGATTCTCCATCTGTTGGTCATGATGACTGCTTTTTCAGAGGTGTGCCCTCTCATTCTGATGGCATTGAGCAGCCCTGCCCCCATTTTCTCTTCCTGGGATATCATTCCTTTCTCTCGTGCCTCTTTATTTTATAGCCCTTCTTGCAAGTAGGATTTGCATAGGCCACTGTTGTCACTTTTTTGCACCCTGGCTACAAATCAGGGAAATATAAAATTTGTCTTGCCAACAGGAGTTATTAACAATGTCTTCCCTAATTTTTGTTCATCCCATTTTCCTTTTGACATCCCATAGATATTGTCTGTAGATCAAGATTCTGTAATTTTTTCTCATTTTCCTATCTTTTTCTCTCACCCTTGGGTTGCTTTGTAACCTCAAGATTTGGATATCTAAAATATTGAAGGAGAGATAAATTCTTTCTCAGGCCAAGACATTTGGAAGGATGAGAATAAACTGGTGCCTTTTGGGGTTGACAATCCTAGATGGCCTCTTAAGCTGTATGATAAGAATACATTGGGAATCTCAACTCTAATTTGCAAAGTGAATAAATTGGTGGATGAGGCACTTTCTGCCCCTCATTCATCTTGCTCAAATTTAGAAGACAAGTTCTCCTTCCAAGCAAATGATTTAGATTAAAAATATTCATTGTTGGATGCTCATTTGAGTTTACAGGACTCTATGGTTCCTCCTGTGATTGATGAGGCTTAGCCTCTTCCTTATTCTATTATGTAGACTCTGATGAACTATATTGAGCTCTCTACACATCCTAAAAGCTGTGGGAAAGCTGGAAGACCCTTTAAGAGCAAAGTGATAAAAAATGATATCAAAACTAACATTAAGTGTACCCTAGACAAAATTAGCCCATGGCAAGCAAGGTGCTCCCCACAGAATCTATGAAATTTATATCATGGAATGTTAGGGGCATTAATGCCTCTAAAAAGAGTCACCTCATCTTTTCTCAGATTGAGGCTAGTGGTGTAGATATAATTCTGCTGCAAGAGCCAAAGTTCCCTCAGATGGAATCCATTCAAACATTTTCCAAATGAAAAATTTGGAGATTTAATGCTTCCCCTTCAATTGGTGCTTTGAAGGGTTTGGGCATATTGTGGAAGGATAATTTTATCAAAGTCAAAAAGCTGGTAGCCAAGGCAAATTGGCAACAACTAGAAGTTATTGTTTCAATTTTTTCTTTATGTTTTTCAATGTCTATGGTCTTAAGTCTTCCATGGGGAATTTTTTTTTGAGATTCCTTGTTCTTAGTTTGTATTGTTTGTACAAATTTCCCTATACTCTTCGGTGGTGATTTCAATGCCATCCTAAATGTGAATGACAAAATTGGTGGTATAATTCCTCCCCTCTCTACAATGGTAGATTTTCAGGACTTTGTTTCTAATAATAGATTGGTGGATTGTATTCCATACAATGATCAATTCACATGGACAAATAAAAGAGTCGAGTCCATGCATATTGCAGTAAGACTTGTTAGGCTCTTGGTCATTCAGAGTGGGTCTCAAATATGGTGTTTGCAGCTCCCATATTCTTACTTTTTCTAGCTCAAACCATTTCCCTCTTCAAGTAACATTTTCCTCATTGACCTCCAGAAGATCCCAATCTGAATCTTTCAAGTTTGAAAGTATGCAATTTAGAGATCCTTCTTTTCTCACTCTTCTAAAGATGTGGTGGAATGGTCTTCCTTTCATTCCGGACTCACTTCTTTCTAAGTTGAACAAGAAACTCCCTCTTTTCTACAACTATCCAAGTATGGAATAAAAATGTTTTAAAAAATATCTTTGGTGCCAAGGCTGGCATTACATTTCAATTGGAACAAATCAATGAAGAAATTCTTAGCCTAGTTTTTAATCCCCAATCATAACATGAGAAAAAGAGACTCCAACTAGAATATGAAGAGATATTATTGAGGGAGGAATTTTTTGGAGGTAGAAATCTCAGGAGGTATGGCTTAAAGATGGAGATAGAAACACTATTTTTTCATGTTTCAGCCAAAGCTAGATCTGCTCAAAGTACAATTTTCAAAATTTTAGACCCCCATGGTAGAGCATTGATAGACCGTAATGAGATTTAGAATGAGGGATCCTATTTCTTTTCTACTCTACATATTGCTGACTAGAAAAATGAAGTCATGGTGGATGCTACTAGGGCTCAGTTTCTCTCTAAGATTCATCGTCTCGTTTTGAAATTGGATAATGTTTCTCTCTTAAGACCCTTTTCAATTGATGAAATTAAGTTCTTGGTCTTCTCAATGGGAGAAAACAAGACCAATGGGCTAGATAGTTTTTCTCTGTCATTTTTTCAAAAATGCTTGGATTTCATTGGTTCTAAAATCTGGGCAGTATTAGAAGAGTCCAATAAGAGTGGGGGTATGTTGAAACAGATCAACAATACTGTGATTGCTCTTGTTTCCAAGATAAACGAGCCTCTCTTATTAGCTGACTTTAGACCCATCTCTCTTTGCAAGACATTATACACAATTTTCTCCAAGGCAATGTGGGAAGATTAGCCCTTCGTATTCCCAAAATTATTTCATAGGAGCAAGGGGGTTTTGTGCCTAGCAAAGACACAAGAGAGGGGGTATTTGTGGCTCATGAGACTCTTCACACAATTGAGTAGCATAAAATGAAGGCAATGCTCATTAAAATTGATATGCTCAAGGCATATGATAGAGTGGACAAAAGTTTCCTTCACCAAGTGATGCTAAAATTTGGCTTCTCCGATAAGTGGTGTAAATGAATTCTTGCACTTATATCTAGGGCTAAATTCTCTGTTACCATCAATGTAAAAAAAATGCGGAACTTCATGGTCAAATGCAGTGAGGTATTATTTCCCTTTCTTACATGGATTATATATGATGGCGCAAAAGTTGATTTTGAGGTGATTCCTGGAATAATTTCCCTCCTCTCAGCTCGATGGATTCTATGGAGTAGGTCAAGGTGATTCTGACATCTTTATGGGGGTATAAAGTTTAAAAAACTATTTCAATATCATAAAATCCAATGGTTTCCTTCAAGCATCATGGAAAGATCTCTCAGCCACCCTCTTTTCGAATGACCAGAAAATCAGACTTTCAAAGATTCTTCAACAAATATCTCTTCATCTTAAGGATTCCCAGGATAAGCTGATATGGTCCCCTTGTCCCTTGGGGAGTTACATAGTTAAATCGGGATACCATGTTATTGTAAGAAATAATCTTCTTCCATGTTCTAAAAGATTCATACTTTGTCGGGATCCAAAAGTTCTTCCCAAGGCTGGTTCATTTTTGTGGTTGGCTCTTTCTGGAAGGATACCAACTAGTGATAGGCTAGTTCACCTGGGTATATCAACTGCATTCAAATGTAATCTATGTGGATATCATGCTGAAACAATTAATCATATTTTGTTGTACTACCCTTTTGTCACATCTTGTTGGGAGTTGCTTAAACATAAACTTGATTGGTCTACCCTCGTTGGTGGTGATCTTGGTGTGGTCTATGATGCATGGCCATGTTTGTCCCAAGATTCCTTTTTTGCTTCTATTTGGATAGTTTCCCCATCAATCCTAGTTTGGAACATTTGGTGTGAGAGAAATAGAAGAAAGTTTGACAATGAGTGTTGTCACATTGAGGTGGTTATTCAAAAAATTGAAACATTGATTTATGAAGCAATGAAAGCATATTGTCTTAAGACTAAGAGTTCTTAGTTGTCTTTCACTTCCTTTGACTCTATTTTATTTGAGTGGGAATACATCAAGCTACCTTTCAAAGGAAATTTTCTCTTAAGGAAAGCCAAGAAAATCAATAGGAAGGAGTTTAGATGGAAGCCCCCACCTTTCAATTTGATCAAAATGAACTTTTATGGTGCCTACAAAGGCAACCCAGGTATCTTCTGATGTGGTATTATCCTTAGGGACACAAATGGTATCATATTGGCGGCTATAACAGTCAAGGCTCCTGATGATATAAATAATGTTGTAGAAGCTAGGGCTCTTGTAGAGGGTGTGAAGCTTGCAGTTGCTCAAAAAGATGCAAACTTAGTCATTGAGGGTGACTCCCAACACATTATTACTTCCCTAAAAAAAATTGATACCCCTAGTTGGAAAATTTGTTACATCATCAATGAGGCATGGGGAATCCTCCCCCTCCTTGATTCATTTCAAGTTTTTCACTACAACAGGGAGGCTAATGGTGTTGCAGACGTATTGGCCAACAAAGGTTGCCTTATGGATCTAGGAAAACCTGTCTCCTGGGGTTTAGAAGCACATGAGGACCCTATTATTAATGCAAGGTGTCTTGTGGATTATCCTTTTTGAAATGCTCTTCTCTTTTCGTGAATTTTCCTCTTTCTATGTGTGGTTGGTGTTCAACGAGATTTTTTTGGTTATGGCTACCCTCTGGAAGTTCATGGTTTCTTTTACTTATCAAGCCATGATCTTTTCAGATGTTATTAGTTGTTTTGTTGGGTACAAACCTTGATAGTGGAATGTTAGCTGCATTGTTTGTTCAGTGGGCGGTGGACAGTGCTATTGTTTTTTTCAATGTTGCATTTGGGCTGCAGTTTTTAATGCTTAGTTTTGTCTATCATTTTTCTTGCAGTTTGGCAATGTTCATCAATCTTCTTGTGATCTGGATCTTTCCTTGCACTATGGAAACTGCAGAGTTTGGTTCTTTTGGCTCAGGCGAAGGATAAATGTGTTGGCCTGATTGTTGTGGCAGCAATTTCTCCATTTTTTGAAGATGGATTTTTTTCTTGGGTCCATTTATTCAACATTTCAGAACCCCTATATGTTTTTCCCAACTCTGATAGTTTTTCAAGGATTTCTTGGATTTGTAGTTTGTGTTTTATTTGGGCTAGAAGACATGATTCCTTGGTCTGTGTTGTGGGTTCCTTGAAGAGGTTTGTAATGTTTTGGGGGTATTTTACCCTAAACTTTGTCTCCTTCTCATGTTCGCGACATTCTCCCTCCAATATGATGTTTTCTTTCTATATACCTGATTGTACTATTTTATTTATGTAATATATTCTATGCTATATGTGTCTCGCTAAAAAGAACATCTTCATTAGCCTCAACATAGATGTTAGAAATATCAATTTACTGCTTCTTATCTTCTTTAGCATAAAACAAGCAATCTTCTGTCTCTGACTCATCCTCGTAAATATTAGTATCTTCAGTTACATAACAAGCCTTCTTTTTAAACTTCTTAACCTTTTGTCTAGGACCCTTCTGTAGACTTCTAGTAGCCAAATGACCAATTTTACCACATCTAAAACATTTTAGAGGTAACATACTTTTGCACTTATCGATACCTTTCTTCAATCTTCTTGAAAATTTTGCTTCAAAATCTTCTTCGTCATTACCATCATAATCTTTATCTGATTTTGTTGCTTTGAAAGTTGTCTTTGATCTGCTCTTTTCTCTCCCAAACTTCATTAGCTCAAATCTGGTCAGGGTGCCAAATAACTGTTCTTTAGTAAGCTTCTTCAGATTATACACCTCGATCACAGAGATCTTATCATTGTAACTCTCTAGTAATGACTCATAAAAAATAGTGCTTCCTTGGTTCTTGACTTCATTCACAATATTCTCAACTCTCTGAAAACAACTCTTAATGTCTTCACCATCTTCCATTCGCAAATTCTCATAATATCTCTTAGCTGTAAGTTTCTTAGATAACTTAACCCTATCATTTGCTTCATAGATATCTTTCCATTTTTCCCAAACTTTATAAATAGTCTTCAAAGAAATTACTTTAGCCAATTCAGTCTTTGATATGCACTATTAATAGCAAACCTTGCCTTTTCAATCGCCTTATATGCATTGATTTGATCCTGAGTGGTAAGGCCATTTTGAGGAAACAAATACTTTGACTCCACATGCTTCTAGGTCCTGTAACCAACCAAGACTAAATATCCTTTCATCTGATCTTTCCATGATCTGTAATCTGATCCATTTAACATGGGAATGTTAAATTTATTTACCATCAGATCTGCCTGAAGCGTTTAAGCTCTTCACCAAGGAATCGAGCTCTGATACCCATTATTGAACATGCCAAATAATTGAGAGGGGGGGGGTGAATTATTTAATCCCACACAACTTACAAAACCTTTTCTTTGTCAATAAACTGATAAACAACAATAATAACACTTCTAATCTATTGGCTAAGTACTTAAACATCTACAAAAATGTAAACATGAAAACACAAGAACATCGACACAGATAATGCCAAGATTTACGTGGAAAACCCACACTGGAAAAAACTACAGAAAAGCTAATTCTAATAAAATGAAAACACTTATTAAGGTGACATTGATAGGGTGTTTTATACAAAGGCCCATTGCCAGTCGTGCTCACTACAAGTCAGGCTAACTACCCTTAAATCTGAATAGGCTCACTGCCAATTACAAAGAGGCTCACTCCCAATAAGTATGAAAAAAGATTGAATCCACCAATGAGATTACTAACACTTTGCCACTCACTCAAGCAATACACAGATCTCTTGAAATAGATTTTCAATCACTTTGCATACAAGAAACACATAAGTCATGCAAACGAGAGAGGTCCATGCCTTTCTTATATTGCTTGATGCCACCAACCATGTCGGCCAAATCATTTTGAAATAGGTCACACCAAAACATTCTCGCGGTGGTAAGGAATGAACTATGGACCGCCTCCACCAATACAACTTGACTTGCGCATGCCAACACATAATGCGTTCTCCAAAGCCACTGATTCCAATGATTATTATGAACATGCTATATAGTAACAGTTGGGACCGAAACATGAACACGCTTATAATAGGATCAACCCCAAACAATTGATCCACTATATGTTGCACACACCAACACTGAAAGGAATAAGGATGATATCTGAAGAAAATCTTTTGGTGAACATTTGTACCAACACACATACTATCAATACAACAACCGATACCACCCAAACTATCGGTAAACACAAATCAATATAGCTTTAATATGAAAATGCATAGGATATGCTGACATCAATGACAACCATTAATTACAACAACATGAATAACACCAACTTCACATTATAACAAGAAGTTAAATCAAGGTCAATGAGCATATAATGCAAAGAATAGGAATGCTATTTATCAGTGGTTTAGGTGTTCATTGTTGTTGAAAGTCATGAGATGTTAAGACCACATATGAAGTCTTAGAAAAGTTGCGCAACATATATGAAGGAGATAAGAAGATAAGACAATTAAGTTGCAGAACCTGAAGCATATATTTGTGACTCTAAGAATGATTGAGGATGAGAATATTGAAGGATGCCTGCATGGGGTGATTGAAATCGTAACCCATATTAGAGGCACTAGTGGATATATAGAAGACAACAAACCTAGACCCTACACAACCTAGCTAATTTCCATTCAATAGAGTAATGCTATGGAGAAATACACTCTAGAAGAACTTTATGCACAAACTTTTGCCTTGTATGAACTTGATGAAAAGTAGTATGTAAAGAAGGATGTTGCATTCAAGGCTATGAAAAGAAATGGAGATATGGAAAGTTGTAATCCAGATGACAGAATGCTACAGAAGAATATGTGAAGACTACTCGACATGTTAGAGACAGATCCAGGCCTTGGAACAATTGATTACAGATGATCTAATTACATGATTGGAGACATAGGAAAATTCCTTAAGACGGAAAACTATGATGGTGGGTTTGTAACATTTGCTGGTGAAATCTCTACACCTATATGTGGTAAGGAAACCATATCTATTTATGGTAAACATAAAGCTAGTGATATGTATTATGTTAAAGGACTAAGGCAAAATCTATTATGTATAAGTTAGTTATGTTATAAGGGATTTGAGATTAGCTTTCATAGATCTAGATGTGAAATTAGAAAAGTCTCTAAAAGAATAATTGCAAAAGGTATGCGAAATATAAATGTTTACTATGGAAAAAAGTTGTGGTAGTTGTTCTTTGGTTTAGAATAGTGAGTGCCATTGATGACACAAAACATTGAGACTTTTTAACTTTGATAATATGATGAAGATTAGTTCTGCCAATGTAGTGAGTGATTTGCCCAAAATCATCAATCCTGCTAATACTATGTGCATAGTATGTTAGTTGGAAAAACATACTAGGAACAAGTACAAAAATAATGAGTACTCAACCACAAGACCATTGGAGTTGGTACATATAGACCTTATATGGACCCATAATAACAAGAGGATTGAAAGACATTAGGTACTTTATGTTACTTATTAATAATTATTCTAGAAAGACTTTGGTCACATTTTTAAGAGAAAAATTAGAGGAATTGCACTTTAATTTTTTTGAGATTTTGGTTGAAAATGAGAAGAATAATAGAATTATATGTTCGAGATTTGATAGAGGAGTTGAATTTTCATTACATGAGTTTGATAGATATTGTGAAGTTCATGACATTATGACACAAATGTATGCTACTACGACTCCACAAAATAATATAGTAGTTGAAAGGAATAATAAAAGGCTTAGAAATGGCTAGAACTATGCTAAAGGCACTAATCTATCTAATGTATATTGGAGAGATGTTTACACTTCTATTTACCTTCTTAATAGGGTACATGTGAGAGTAAATCATACAAAGTCTCCTTATGATAAAATCATACAAAGACTCCTTATGAGTCAAATATTTTAGGATCTTTGGAAGAAAATTCTATATAAGAAGAGACGAAGACAATCTTGGGAAGTTTGATGCAAGATGCGAGGAGAGAATATTTTTGGGGTGCTCTACTACGAGCGAGATATACTAGTGCTTCAATTTGAGGTTGAAAAAGGTTGTGAAAAAGTTCAAATGTATGGGTAAACGATGAATGAAGTTTTTTAGTTTTTGAACATGAAATTGAATTTGGAGAAGTCTTTGTTTCCCCCACAAAAGAAAAGGTTGCTTTGGAAGACAAAGAAGGATTAGACGAAGAAGAAAAGGAATCTAAACAAGTACTAAAGACAACTATTAAATATGTACAGAGATATCATTCTAAGGATAAGATAATTGGAGACAAAGACAAATGCGTTCAGACAAACATAAGACGTACCAAGGCAAGTGAACAAACAAGCTATTATTTTCTATTAAGAGTGGAACCAAAAAATTATGCAGAAACAAGCAAGGATGAAAGTTTGATGAAGGATATGAATGAAGAGCTAGACCAAATAGAGTGGAATAAGACATGATAACTGATACCTACACCAGTGGACAAAAAGGGGATTGGAATTAAGTGGGTATTCTAGAATAATTTGAATGATGATCGACAAGTCACAAGAAACAAGATAAGATTTGTATGTAATGGTTATACTCAAGTTGAAAGAATATATTTTGAGGATACTTTTTTCTTTCGTAGCTAGAA
The DNA here is from genome assembly GCA_018584345.1 of Thuja plicata. Taxonomy (NCBI): domain Eukaryota; kingdom Viridiplantae; phylum Streptophyta; class Pinopsida; order Cupressales; family Cupressaceae; genus Thuja; species Thuja plicata. The sequence goes on from MU228111.1 coordinate 1,829,453, forward strand.
TGGAAACTATTATAATGTTTCTTAATTTTGCTACATATAAAGATTTCAAAGTATATTAGATAAATGCTAAGTCTACATTTCTAAATGGATAATTGAAAGAGGAAGCCTACATTGAGTAGCTAGATGGTTTCAAGTTGTTAGATGATCCATATAGGGTTTTCAGACTCACTAAAACTCTTTATGGGATCAGGAAAGGTATTGTGGATATAAATTAATATTTTAAGTTTGAAGATGATAAGTTTCTAATTGTATTTGTATATATTGATGATATTATATTTGTAGGTGGTGAAGATAGTTGCAAGAAGTTTGCTGAAGAGATGGAAAAATAATTTGAAATGCCATTGATTGGTGAGTGGTCATTCTTTCTTGGTCTTCAAGCGATTCATAAAGAAAATAATATTTTATCTCTTTAGCCAAGTATGTTAAAGAAATGTTGAAGAAGTTTGGGATTGAGGATTCTGAACTAGTTTTAATCCCTGTGGCTACCGATCTATGATATTAGAGTTGTTGTATTTGACTTTGTGAAGACTTACTATTGTGCATGTAGTTTGTTTGACTACTAGATATCAAGATAATCCCAAGAAATCTCATGAAAGGACAGTAAAGAGGATATTCAAATAATTAAAAGGGACTCTTGACTTTGGATTATGGTACAAAAGGGATAATGTTTTCTGTTTGAAAGTGTTTAGTAATGTTTCTTGGGCCGAATGTGTAGATGATAGAAGTACAAACAATTGTGAACTTTTATTTGGATTCATGTTGAACACCTCTAGATGTTGTGGGGGGGGTGAATCAACATGTACAAAAACTTATCTTGTCCAGTTAGACAACTTTAACAATTAACAATAATCCAACTAACCATCAATGGAAGATATAACAATGAACACACACATATGAACACTAGATTTATGTGAAAAACCCAATATGTGAAAAACTACTGTGATAATCTTACTCCATTATGAATACAACTATCATAATGATTATTTTAGGCACACTGCCAAGGAAGTGCACTACTCCCTACAAGGGCTTGCAAGATAACATTCATTGCCTTAAGACAAGACACAAATATGCATAACTTACAAAAAGATAAACAATCTTCTAGCAAGCACAAGAAAATTATGAAATGAAAAGATATAGGATCTCCTAATCAAACACTGCAACAATTCTATTAAACTCACACTTCTTTCACCCCTTCAATTAAACCAAAGCAGTCCACCCCAAGAGATAAAGGGGACCCAAATACATTATAACATGTCTTCAATAAATGCTTTCATCCAAGAGCAAGAATTGCAATCACCACTAAGGTCGGACCCAAATTAAACATGAAGAAACCATTAAACCACACAAGGAAGTCAACCCAAAAATACTCTTTGATGCATATGACACCATGTGAAGTGCAACATGTCATGACATGACCTATTTCAATCTCTTAACGCTTCCTCCAAAGCATACCCAGAACAATAAGTTTTAAATTTTTTAATCAAAATTAGTTGAGTCGACCATCGACCAACACAAACATTAATTTCACATTCAGAACAACATTTCTTCACTCAAAGAGAAAACCAACATAAGATATTTAAATTGGAACATTACACAGACGTTATAAACTTGTCCACCAAATCGCACAACCTGAAATGTCAGTGTGGAGCATTCTCTAAACCTTTCCTCACTATCAACCTCACTCTCAACAAACAACAAAACACAAATTTTACTTCAACTATTGTAGACTTAAAAATATGATGGTGCAACATTCACATACCCTCCATTAAAATCATGTGGAGCGATGCAAAGCATTCTCCCACAAGAACTTCAAATACTTTTTCTTGCATATTCCAACTTCCCATATTTCCATCTTTCAGAGATACCACATATTGACTTGTTATCATCATCAAACATTGTAACATGCTAAAGCTAACTAGCTTGGGTTAGTCAACTTGGTGTAAAAGGTCTGCCTGGATCTATGTCACGGTCAGGTCTTCAGTGCACCAGGCTTTGCCCGCTGTGGCTTTGTCTACTGTGGCACCTCCTTCTACTGTGAGGGTTGTTCCTTCCCCTGTGCGTGCTGCAGCTCCTCCTTCTCTGAGGGTTGTTCCCTCCCCTATGTGGTCAGTGATCTTTCCTATGCGGGAGGTGGTGCTACCCTCTATTGTAGAAGCATCCTCTCTTGTTCATGCTTCTACCAGTGATGGAGTTACCCTTTTTGCTCTGTCTACTGTAGGTGCCACCATGCAGTGTCCTCCTTTGGTTGTGCTTCCTACTGATGTGTTGCTTGCTCCTTCACTAGGCCTTACCCAGTCTAGGGCTGTGGGAAAGTCAGTACCTGATGTGGTGATGACTAGGGTTTTGGTGGCGGGTCCCTCCTCTTTCCTTGCTTCTGGTCCTGCGATTTATGAGGGACCAGGGGAGTTGCTTGCTAAGATTGTGTCCAAGTCTTCGGTGGTGGAGAAAAGATTTAAGGTTTTGACCCTGGTTCAGGTATGTGGCTCCCTCTCGGTTAGGCTCTCTTATGAGGCTGAAGGGGATTTGGAGAAAAGTACAAAGATTTTTAAATCTCATGGATTGATTTGCTGCTTTAGGGGTTTCTAGCCCAACCTTCCCCTATTACATGATTGGATCACTCATAAATGGAAGCCATTGCTTTTAGGTACCATTCTGATGCAAGAGCATCCTGGGTGTAAGAGAAATCTTGTATCACCCAAAAATATTTTCTAGTTTCTTTTCAATAAAGGCTATTTTGTGGAGCGTTGCTATCTCTAGAAAGTTACTATACTTAGTAAGTTTTCCGTTTGAGCTCCGAATGTTCTATTTTATTTCTTGGAGTTTAACTTTGATTGTATTAGCCTACCAGTAAAGTTTCATTTCCAGATGAAGTCTAGTTTTGTAGATGTTGAATACTTTCAGTATTGGCAGCAGTGTACAAAAACTTTGAAGTCAGTTTTGAACGCTTTAGAGGCTTTGAATGGGGTCGAAGCCTTGCCAAACTAGAGCTTGCACCATTCAAATTTTGTAGAGAACTTCATGGAATTTCAAAAATGGGGCTACGACGGCCCATCGGGTCAACAGGTGATGAGTTATGGTCTCCGAAAGTTGTGCTACCTAAACTTGAAAAAGTTAAAGTTTCTTCAAAATTTCTTTTTAGGTTCCAAAGTTGTTTGGGACTATTCTAATGTGATAAAAATGAATAATAATATCTTAGAAATAGTTGGCCTCAAACTTTGGGGTTTAATTTCTAGAATCTTCTTGGGCTGTTAAAATTGCCTATATATTGAAGGCCCATAGGGTTGTCTAGGGTAGTTCTGGGTTATGCATCTGGTGGCTCTGGCTTGCAGAATATTGTAATAAAATGCCCATGTGGCTATGCATGTTATATTTTTGAATGTGCATGTTATTTTTTAGAATATTATAATTGTTGAGCGTTGTTTTGACAAATGCCAACTTGCTAGGATCTCAAAATTTCCTCTCTTGAAAGAATAACGAGGGTTATTTCTAAGGTTCTCCAGGGTCGGGTCACAACCTGCTTGGTTACTCAGTTGAAGATAAATGTGATTGTTTACGAGGAGGCCTTTGCTGGTTCATTCAAGACATAAAACTGCAAAACACTTTAGTTCTTTTTGGTATTTTCTATTTTAACAAAAAATGGGGGTTTGATAAATAAAATGCAATTTTGTATTTTCTAAGATGTTAGATTTTCAGAATTAAAAGATGAAAAGAGTAGAGAGTAGAGTAACAAGAAATAAGCAAGTGACTGAAAATTAAATCTTACAGACATAAACCGTTTGTAAACCCTTCCTTGCGAATTGAATGATGGGAGAGATTTGGAGTAAACCCATGAAGCATAAATAAGACCAAGTCACAATTCACTACCCCACAGGTGCAACCATTTGGAGAGAAGACATATTCACTCGTGTGAGATATTCAAAATCAATCAAATCGTGAAGCCACCAAGATGTGCGCACCCACGAGATAGATTTATCGTTAAGCCCAAAGATGATCTCTTCCACACATTCGTCACAAGGTAAAGAAAACAACAACAAACTCCAACTAAAGAAACGCGAATTTGAAGCATAATAAACAAGAGACTCACTCAAAATAATGATCAATGCAAGCATACATTCAATAATTTCACATAGGTAGCAGCAATTCACACACCACGAATGAAGCACCAACTGTATGTCTTTATTGCATTAGGAATCTGACCTTTTACATTGATTTGTGATTACAATATATAGAGTTTGATCCACAACTCTGAATTCCAAATTTAGGGCATCAGAGAGAAAAAATAAATTAAACTAAAACTTTGCTGAAAGGGAAACTACTCTTAACTAATACTAGATAACTTGCATGGATTCTTGAATCCATTTACAATTAGTTTGCCCATGCAAGGAGGGTCAAAATCGCCAAGAAGAAAAGAGAAAAGGAGGGTTTATTCTAAAAACTTGGAGTCTTCTTCTCGTTTCTTGGAGTTTTCCTTGGATTCTTCATCTGGAGGCTCTTCTGGCAGTGGAGACTGGTAAGAGACCCTTAGTTCCTTCAAAATGAACTCAAGCTAACCATCAATCTCATCTAGGTTCAATCGGTGTGGAAAAATGTGATCTCACTGAAAACACCCAGATTTTTCAGACCTTGATCTTAACTCTGAAACTTTTAATGCCCCAAAATTTCACAAGTGTTAAACAACTAAAATTTTGGTCCGAAGTTCAGACTTGTCAGAGGCCGAAAAGGCTGAAATATCTGGAAGGCCGAAGAGGACGAAAAACTTGGAGGGATGAAAGGCCGAAAGGCTGAAAAACTATTTTGGTTGCGGGGCTAAAAGGCTGAAAGACTAGACTTTTACATGTCCTGTAGGGGCCGAAAGGCCGAAAGACCAAAACCTACCTTATGAAATTCTATTAAGTGTTGGAGATTGCTTCTTCAAAACTGATTTTTGGTCCAAGGGGTCAGTCTGGGAAGACTTCTGGGTGTGCGGCCCAGAGCCTATGTATGACCTCCTGAACTTCCTCCCTTTTACCTTGTTGACCTTTCGTTCTTGCTTTTCTTTGAAGGTAGTTAGCTCAGAAGCAAAGAACCGGATCTCCTCTACATGGTTTGTCATCTGTGTCATCTCTTCTTTTGAATGAAATAATTGTTGCAATGCTTCCTTAGTTTCTACGCTTGCCATAATGTTCCTTAATTGTTGGACCACTTCTTTAGATGGCCATAAGATGTGCTTAGTTTCGTCTTGGTATAAATCAAGGCCGATCCCTATCAAGAAAGCATCTATTTCTTCCACCCATTCTGAGACTTCTTTCTATTTCTCTAATATGGAGGCTTGACATTTTTCATAAACGTTGATTATCTTGGTCATGTGCTTGATCCAAGTCTCAAAATTTTCTAGCTCCCCACCCTCATATATCTTTACCTAAATTTGAAAGCGTTGTTTCTTAATGATCTATAAATCTTGGAGGGTGACTCACCATTTTCTCATCTCACACTCCAGGCCACCCTCATCTGTCATCCAATCAATCAAATTTGTAGCCTCTATTAGAATAACCCTATAAGGTTTGAATATTTTCTTGATGACACCTTCCCTGTACTGCTCAAAATCTTCCAAGCCACACTTGCTTTGATGAAGGATGGTGTTAGCCTTGCTGGCAAGTTTGGGGTGTTTCTCTTATATAACATTGTTTGTAATGAGGCCTCTGGACAGTTGGGGTCAATAGGACCAACCATTTCGTAAATAAACTTCTTCAAGGCTTCATTATTCTCTATCAAGATTTTTATGGTTTCTTCATCCTTACTCATGAAACCCAGAGCATGTTTAAGCCTGAAGGCTACTAGTGTCTTTCTCCTGTCCTGTGTTGGTTCCCCCAAATCTACCTCCTTAAATGTATAGTCTTCCGGAGTTGCTTGCATTTGAGAGGTGCTAGCAGATGGGACTGCAACCTGTGCCTTCTAATGCCCCCTAGTGTCTTGAGTGACATAGGACATTATCCGCACTGGTAATATGACCTTCATCTGATGAAAAGCTTTCCCTAATGATGCCATATCTGTATTTTCCCCTTCATCATCATCTGTATAAGTTCTTCTCCTTAAGTGGATTTCTTTAGTAAACCATGTGGGCTTACTTGATGCGGTGACTGACTCATATGGGGTAACTTGAAGAACTGAATCCAAATTTTGAGACCCTGGAGTCACCTCTTTATCTGGATCTTCTTGTTCCTGTCTCTATTCTCCTTCATTCCTTTCCGCTTGGTGTTCTTCTTCCTTCTCCCTTTCCTCTTCTGCCTTGTCTCCCTCCTCCATTGCCTCATCTTTTTTTTCCTGGCCTTTGTCTTCCTCTCTTGAGGAACTAACCGAGGCTTCGGTATTGAGATCAGTCATGACCTTTAAGGTGGTTTCAAAAAGTGACACAACCTCTACAGTTGCTAATCCTCCTGGGGTCTGGTGTGGAAAGTCAAAGGGCTTGATGATGGTGGAGTAGGTGTTGGGAGATTTGGGATTAGAAGTGGAAGAGTAGTTGGTGGAGTTTGGAGAAACGGTGGCGGAGTAGGAATAGGAGGTGGAAGAGTAGTTGGTGGAGTAGGAATGTGAAGGGGCATTGTAACAGTATTGGTTTCTATTGTAGGCTCATTAGTAGTCACCCCTTGGGTGATTGGAGACACTTGATTCCCGAGCCCTTGATCTCCTTTAGATCTCTCTCTCACTATGGGTATATTTGGCTTTGGATTATTAAATTGAGTGGGAGGTGGAGTTAGGATTACCTATGGTTGAAAAAGAGAAGGACCACCTGCCTCATACCCAATTGCATAACCTAGGGTGTCCTGGCCTAGGTTCAAGAAACCTTACAGAACCTCAAAGTCTAACATTTGGAACTCACTCGATCATAGAGCATCCAAGGAATTATCTTGCTCTTTAGGATCTTCTTGGTGTTTCCTACTAGTCTCCTTTTTTGAGACCTTTTCCTTTTGACTAGAGGGACCTCTCCCTCTTCCTCTTCTTGCGGGTCCTCCTGTACGGTTTCTAATTGCGGAGACACAGAAGATTTCTTCCTCTTATATGTCTTCTTCCCCTTTTCGGTGGCAGGGGAGATTGTCCAGAAGTGGAGGGTCCTTCATCCGGTGCAACCTGTGCTAGCCCTATGGGAGGATCTATTTGTCTAGTCATTCTTGTCTTAGGAGCCTTGGACCTTGGGTTTGATCCATACTCTACTGCACGTTCATGGCCATATACCGTGCTTGGCTTCTGTGGTGGTGCCTTCTTCTATTATGATAATGTACTTTTCTTGTGGCGCTATTTATCCGCTTGCTTGGGTGGATCCATCAATGTTTTCATATGTATTGGGCTCATCTTGTAGGGCCTCTTAATCCATTCTCCTATTGTTCTCATCACATGTCTTGCCTGGAACTAAATGTCATCACTTTCATCCTTATCAACCTTTGCGTTCATGATAGGCCTGTCATATATCTTGTCATCTGTGTAAATGGCCTCCAAGACCTCATCTAAATCATGCTTCCAAAATTTTGGGGGAATAGGAGTCTTTATGAATTCCTTGGCTAGGGTGAGAGTCATTCTACAATAATCCCGGATCCTGACCTCATGGTCATCTACACAGTTCATCTAGTGATCTCCCAAGTGTGGTTTGTGAAGGTAGAACTTGCCAATAATGTGGTTTTAAGTGCCTATTGGGTCATAACAAGGCCACACTATCTTGTAAAGCTGTAGGGGAAAATCATCCCATTCAAAGGCCAAAGATTTACAAACCTTCATATCGTGTAGGGTATATGGTCCTAGTGAGATGGGAAAATCCCAACAGTGCTTCTTCTTGTGCTTTATGTGTTCATATGCATCTGCGAGTTGCTGAGCCATCTCCAAAATGATTATCCAGTTGGATGGATATCTGGACAGCTTCTTTGGTTTCAAAATTGATCTTGCTATCCGAATGTAAGTGAATGTTCTGAATTATATGTAATAAGCCCCTATGGCCCTCACCTTGGGGGCTGCTTCTTCTGACATCCTTTTTGGAAAATCACCCTTAATGGATCAGATGATTGTGAAAATGATGGCGTCATTGACTATCCTGTAGTCTGAGGTGTCTTATGACAGTTTTTCCCCTTTCTGTAGTTGGGGGTACACGATGTGAGACCATGCATTGGGATTGTTTAAGTTTCCCCTCTTGATGAGTCCTGGGTAATCTGCCCGTGCTTCGAATAGGTATACCACATAGGTACTCATGTAAAAATTTGGGTTGTGTTTCAATGCCACTAGTTGTTCATCCAACTTGTCACTGATGATGGTCCCCAAATCGAGCCTAGCCCTGTGGCCTCTGAGTCTTTCTATAAAGAGAATCATCCAATTCTCTAGTTGGAATGATTGCAGTAACCCATATACTCAGTTTAGCATTTTTATGGCTGCTTTGATATCGTCTTTCATGTCTCCTCTCCTTAAGTCTGTCTTGTCCAGCTTATTTTTGGGGAGAGGTTGCTTGAGGTAGTGGTTATTGACTATTTCATAGGCCTCTTCCCCTTTGTTTCTGAACCACAAGTTTCCCTTCTCTATGAAAAATTCATAGAACTTGTCTACGCCTTTGTGGAGATGGAAGACATCCTCTATGACATCTGGCCTAATATCCAATACTACTTGGCCTTCTGTATTCTGAACCACCCTTTTTTCAGTCATAATGGCTCGCTAGGGTCATGGTCAGTTCAGGTGAGGACACGGCCACAGGGTATGCTGCTGCACTGACCAGTCCCGCTAATACCAGGGAGGTACAATCCTCTGATCTCCCAACTGGTTGGACACACCATGTCACAAATTCATCCCAATATACATTCCCGATATCAGTATCAGTTATTTTAATATGCTTGTTGCCAATTTTGGAAGGTGGAGTGTTCCACTTGTATAGGTACTTCATGGGCGATGCAGTCTTTTTCTCAGGCATTCGTGTAATAAAACATGCAAGTATCAGTATCTTTATTTTAAGAGAAAACTGAAAGAAAGTTGAGTAATCTAAGAAAATAGAGGAAAAACTCTCTAAGCAGCCAGGAATGCAATTTTTTGCACTTTCGGCCCTTTCGGGCGCCGAAAACGGGCTCGGGGGCCGAGAAGGTCGAAAGTGCGAAAACAACCACCATTGATGAGCAAGCTTCATAGGACTTTTTGGCATCCAAAAGTTTGAAGGTTTTTGTGGACGCCGAAAATCTAAAATCATGATGCTCAAAAACTAGGTTTTCAGGGATTCAGACTCGTCCAAGTTTCGGACCTTTCCGAGGTCTGAAATGTTGAAAGACCGAATCTCCAAAATCGCGATGAAGAAGACGGGGCTTTCGGGGATTGAGACCTCTCAGAATTTTGGACCTTTCGGATGTTCAAAATGCCAAAAAGGCAAAATCTATGAAATGATGCAGACTACAACCAGACCCAGTTTTCGGCCTTTCAGAGGCTGAAAACCTGCAACAAAGGTCACGACCAAAAAAAACCCTAACACAAAACTAGAAAGAGAAAACTTGACCGGACACAGATGGACCTTTCTCTAAACATCAAAGGTGCGAAAGAAGAGGGAAAAAAACCACGAGATAACGAAGAAGGAAACCTACCTCGAAGGAGCTAGGAGCAAGGGAGGATGACACAACGGAGCTTGGAGGCGCGGGGTGAGTAGTCTCAGGATCGAGGGCGAAAAATGGTGAAGTCACGAGCTCTTGAGAAGTTGGAATCGCAAAAATTGAAGTGTGATAGTTTAGGGCCCTTTTGGCCATTTATAACCTGCGGGGCTTGCGTCAGTACTTTTGGTGTTTCGGGGTCAAAAACACCGTAAGTCAGGAGGTAGACACCTTCAGCCTTTAAGTGTTTTCGGAGGTCGAAAACACCGAAAGGGCCAACTTTTGGCCATTTTGGTATTTCAGAGTACTATGGTTCTCTGAAAGGCCGAAAGGGTCGAAAGGTCAATAAAAGGTGTCCTCTTTGCTTTGTCATGCTGACACCCTTTCTTCTGAGACTGACCAGGCGAGGACTCAAAGGGGCAGATAAGATCGAAATTGAAAAGACACAAAAAAGGGGGGTCCTCATGGTTAGAGGACAACAAAATGGGGTGTGTGTTGTGTACTCACAACAAATAGCCCCGACAAAAGGAGCAATGACCAAGGCATTTCTTCATCATCAATACTCTTTCGGAATGTAGCTTTGTAGTAGAACAAAACCAAGAGGCGTGGGCGTTGACATTATTTCAATGACTTGCAATCTGAGCTTTTCCGCTGGTTTGCCAATGTGTGTTCACGTGTACTCATTTCTTGACCCTTGATTGTGGTAACAGGAATGTTTGCCAGCTGCTCCCAACCTTCGCCAAGCAGACCAGGGTTTCCCGGAAAGACCTTTGTTGCCAGTCAGACATTCATAACCCTGAAAAAGTTTTCCTGAAATCCCAAGTATAACCTTGCTCTACCGCCGGTTAGGTGTTCATAGCCATGGTAGAGGTTTTTATAGTCACCCAAGTCCATTCTATCTGCTAGGCTATAGGTTTCTTGCTTTTGAGAGTTCTGTCTTTGGACAATCCTTTTATTTCTTTTGCGTGCTTATGAAATGTGTCACACCTTGAATGTTCGTGTACTCTGTGTGTTCAGGTTCATAATAAATTTTCTATCGTATTTGATTTGATCCGAGCAATGATTAGGTTGTGTCTCTTAGATCTCACACTTATGACCTCTTTGGGGTACTTTTCTTTTGTGTGCTTCTTTTTCTCTCTCTTCAACTTTGCATTAAGTTCATACTTGGGTTCTGGGATTGGTGGGTACCTGAATCTACGCACTCATTCTGGTTGCAATAGACAAATGCCCAAGACACTGATTCTCTTCGGCATTGTCTCTTAGTGTGTTCTATGATCAGGATGACCAAGCTTTGAACTCCTTGTCTGTCAACGATAATTATCACCAGTTTGCCTTTTGGGAGGGTCCCTTGCGTTGTATGCATCTTTGGAGAATTTGACTAAGAAATACCCCTGCTCTGATCTACGGACTACCTTGGAATGGATCCAAAGCACACTAACCCAAAATGACAAAATGAGCCCTGACAAAAGGAAAAACCACCATGAACGGAGGATAGGACTGAAAATGAAGGTGATGGAAAGAAAAAGAAGGGAAACAAAGAAGCAAAAGGGACTATGGTACAAGGGATGGAAAACAATCCCACTTAGGATCCAAAGTAATGTTTGAGGAATTGCCCGTTGACTGGCAATGGGGTCAACTCTCCGTTCAAAATGCTGATCCTAAAAGTGTTTTCCCCTAGGATCTTTGATATCTGGTAAGGGCTTGTCCATAGTCTTTGGAACTTGGTGTGGCTGCTCGGCTTTTCTTTCGCCTTATCCCACATGAGGACAAGGTAAGAGATCTTGAAGGCTTTAATGGTATCTCTTGTTGAACCACCTCTTGACTATGGCTTGATGCTTTGATACATGCTCCAAAGATAATATTTGTTTCTCCTCTAGGTTAAGGAGATTCGTGAGCCTGACTTGTACTCGATCTTCTCCTCCCACATATTGGTCCATGAATCTGAGGACTGGGATCTTTAAGTTCATAGGGAAGACTGGTTGTAAGCCATAGATCAGTTGGTTTGGAGACATCCCCAGGGCATTTTTGATCCTTACATGATCAGTCCACAAAGCGTATTTCAATTGCATGTGCCAATCCTTAGGGTTGTCATCCAGGAGGTGTTTGATCACTGTTGTTAAGTTCTTGTTTGTAGAATCTACTAGGCCATTTCCTTGTGGATAATAATTTTAAGAGAACTTGAGGATTACCTAGTTTTCAAAGGTCCATAGTGTGAGCGAGGCAGAAGAAAAAGAGGGAGCATTGTCACATACCAGATAGAATGGCATTCCACACCTGGTTATGATGTGATCCTCCAAGAATTTGATCACGACCTCTGTAGTAAAATTCTTTAGTACTTGGGCCTCCATCCAGCGTGTGCAGTAGTCGGTAGCTGTCAAAATGAACTTGTGTCCTGCAGACGAAGGGGGGTTAATCACTCCAAAAAAATCTAAGCCCCATTGGGCAAACATGCATACCTTGTATATTGGTTGTAAGGGCATTGCGGGGTTTCTCTCTCTCATTGCACTGGTTTGGCAAGTGTGGAAAGCTCTCACATGTTTGATGGTGTCTCTAAATATCGTAGGCCAGAAATATCATACTAAAGTATAGATTTGGTGAGCAGTTGCATCATCTGACCCATGTGTCATTCCGTATTTGTCATGGAAATCTTCTAGGATTTGCTTTTCCTAGAGTTTGTCCAAGTACCTTAGGTATAAACCTTCATAATTGCGTCTATACAGTTGTCCATTCTTCAACATGTAGGAGCTTCTTTTGATTCTCAAGGCTCTTCTATAGGAACCACTCATCTCCTCTGGGCAATGGTTTTGCAACAGATAATACACTATGTCTTGGTACCATACATCACTGATCACACCTTGATTGGTGTAGGTTTGGCAAACCAGACCTTCTTCAACCTCAAAGATTAGCTTCGACAGGCCTTGGCCCCTTACTAGTTTCATTGGTTGGATTTTAAGGTCAAACTCTTGGAGGATTGCCATCCATTTTCCTCTCTGCTCTCCCAACTCACTCTGCATCAAAAGGGACTTTACGACTGCGTCTGGAACTATCCCAATGAATTTAATTCTCAAGATGTAATGTCTGAAATTTTTTACCGCTTTGACAAGAGAGAATGACTGTTTATCCAGGTTTGGGTATCTGAGCTCAACATCTTTGAAAGGGAAACTCATGAAAGCTATGTGTCTCTCATCTTCACTATTCTTCTTCTGTATGAGGATGCCTTCACATGAGTGCTCAGATGCAAAAGAGTAAACCTTAAAAGGGATAGTGTAGTCTGGGCTGACCAGGACCAGTGCCGTAGCGATGGCATTTTTAATCTTCTCAAAAGATTTCTTGGCTAGGAGAGCCCATTCAATCTTGGCGTCTTTCTTGAGCATGTCGTTCAACGGTTTTACTATCTCTACAAAATTGCTAATGAATTTCCTTACGAAGTTGATCTTCTCGAAGAAAGATTTCAGTTCTTTGGGGCTATGCAGTGGTGTCAACTTCAGAATGGCCTCTACCCTTTCAGGGTCTATGGCTATTCCCTTTTCAGAGATGATATGCCCCAAGAGCTTTCCTTCAGTCACCCCAAACACACATTTCTTGGGGTTGAGGGAAATCCCAAATTCCCTGCATCTTTGAAGGCATTTTCTGAGATCATTTAAGTGGTCAGTTCTTTGTTTTGAGAAGACTGTGAGGTCATCCATGTAGATAATAATGCACTTCCCAACTAGTCCTTTGAAAGCTATGTCCATTGCCCTCTGAAATGTGGCCTTGACGTTAATTAGTTCAAAAGGCATCCGATGGTAGGAAAAGGTCCCCCATTTAGTTGTGAATGTCGTTTTCATCCTATCCTCTTCCTGCACCATCACCTGGTTGTAACCCGAGTAACCATCCATAAATGACATCATTTGAGACCCATTGACCTTTTGTAGCACTTGGTCAAGAGATGAGAGCGGGTAATTGTCCTTCTGAGAAGACTTGTTAAGGTTTCGAAAATCCACACACAATCTAATCTCTCCAGTTTTCTTTCTCACAGGTACCAGGTTTGCAACCCAAGTGGAATGCCGGATTGGAAAGATGATTCTGGCATCGAGCAACTTCTGAATTTCCCTTTGGATTAAGGGTTCCATAGTAGGTTTTACAGGCCTCTGTTGTTGCTTGAAAGGCTTGGAGTTTGGTTTTAGAGGGATGTTGTGCACTATTACTGAGGTGTTATATGTCTTGAATTCTTCATAGCTCCATGCTATGACATCTTAATATTCAATGGGGAGCTGGACCATTTTCTCCTTCTCCTCCTTAGTCCCTACCTTTCCGATGTGGACCTCTCTAGGTTCCTCTTCCATGCCAAGGTTGTATGTATCACATTCTTTACCATCATGTGTTATGTCTAGGCGTCCCTTACTGCAGTCTTGTCTCTAGTTCTACCATCCCTTTGGGTATGGCGTTGGTCCTAAGATTTATGACACCTTGATCGTTAGGATCTTTGGGTTCAACTGCTTCTTCACCTTCCTTTTCCTTGTCTATGATCTATTTTTTGAACACATTGGCACACATGATAAACTCCAAGATGTGCTGATCATCTTGGAAGACTTGAAAATTAGTGACGTTGTCTGGAATGACCGGGGCCATGACAAGTTCAACTGAGAATTTCTTTAGCTTGGATTTCTCCATTGGATGTAATGAATTGGCCGATACAACTAGGGCATCGATGACAACATTTTTTCTTCTTCGGATGGTTTTGATGTCAAAAGCGTCGAAATCATTGATTAGGTCCCATGCTCTATTTCGGTAGGCTGAGAGCCTCTTATCATTGCAAGTATACTGACTACAGATCTTCTTGACGACCAATTGCGAGTCCCCTTCTAGTATCAGGATTTTAATTCCTTTTTCCTGGTCTAGGAGAAGTCTGCGGACCAACACTTCATATTCTGCAACATTGTTAGTTCACAGAAATTGTAACCTATAAGCGACATAGAAAGACTTACCTCTTGGGTTTATCAATTCAATCCCCGCACCTGCTCCCTATTTTCTTTTGGAACTGTCAAAGCACAATTTCCATATCTAGGGTTGCTTAGTAGGTTTAGACTTGGCTGATTTTCTCTTGGGAGAGCCCTTGGTTTTAAGTTTCTACCCCTTTTCTCCATCACTATCAGAAGAGGTCAATTCTTCAGCATTTTGGGTATGTCTGGGTTTGGGGTTTTCAACACTTTCACCACCTTCGTCTTCTAGCATTCCTTTGAAAGGGAGGCATGCTCTATCATCAGAAGTACTCCACTCACTAAGTACGTTCATAGTAGGACTTTTGTCATCAGAATCTGACCCATTATCTCGATCCCAACTTGGAGTGATCATATTGACTGGGCTATCTATTTCTGGCGGGGTTTTACTTTTGTCCTTAATCTTGAGGATGTCCTCTTTTATTTTCAGGGTTTCTGATAGCTTACTTAGTAAGGTGATCTGGGTCAATACCCATGATAATTCTTCATGGGAACTGGTGCATGTGAACTCAGAATGGCTAGCCTAGTGTAGTTGAAAGTACCCCGGTAGTAACAAAATGTTAGGGTCTGTGTCTTGACCCAAGTGCCATAAGCTAGCTGTCATACTATTGATGAAATGTTGGAAGATGTCATCATCGACATCTGATTCTAAGAGACCTAGAATGTGGTTGTGGTCTAATTCTTCCACTTCCTTGATTCAGAACATGAGGATGTCGTCCATCCGATAAGTTCCCAAATCTGTCTGGGTGAACATGACTTCATTCAGAGCATTGTACTCAGTGATCATCTTTCTCAATTTAGGCTTTGCATCAATCTTGATCTGGTTATTTAGACCTCTCCATGGTAGCCACAGCTGGGTGAAATCTATGAAAAGCCACCCTCTCAAGCACTTGGTCCATTCTCGACTCAAAAATATCCCATAAGTTTTAGGTATGTCTACTATATGCACATCAATGTGTTCTTGTATTCTGGGATCTGCAACCAATTGAATGTGTACATCTTTGAGCACACAAATCACCTTGACCTTGGTCTTATCCAATTGCATGACCACTCGGTTTGTTACTTGGGGTACCATCCCTAACTTCTGGCAAATTGACAGTGGCATGACATTGCACAAAGCTCTTGAATCAATCAGGCAATTGTGTAGGTTCTTTCCAAACATTCGTAGACTGAGTAAGAACGGTGGGACCTCCATCTTATCCTTGAAAATTCTTGGGAAAGCCTCAGATGTGTTGATATTGGATGTAGGTGTCCTTGTATTATTGGCTGATGAGCCGTGTTTTGAGTTGTCCAGAGATCATAGAAGGGCCTCCTTCTGAGATGGGCAGCCTTGTAGTAATTCGAACATAGATATGTTCACTTTAGTTTTCTTCAGTTCATCAACCATGCTATATTTATCACTCGACCATGCCGCACCTCTTTAGCTGGCATATGTACTTGCTGTAGGGGGTGTGGGACCATTTGGGCCTTTAGGAGGCATGTGGTTGTTACTAGCCCGAGGATCTGGTGGGGTTGGCTGTTTGCTTGGGGGAATACAGTTGGTGAGAGGTTCTTTTCTGCTCGAAAGGTTGTATGAGTTTTGTTGATCATTCTTGAAGGCATGTACTTCAGAATATTTAGGCTCATTCTCTCTCTGGAAGGGAAACACAAACTCATCCTCTCCTGCAAAAGCATCCCAGCCTTCCTCATTTCTAGACT
The DNA here is from genome assembly GCA_018584345.1 of Thuja plicata. Taxonomy (NCBI): domain Eukaryota; kingdom Viridiplantae; phylum Streptophyta; class Pinopsida; order Cupressales; family Cupressaceae; genus Thuja; species Thuja plicata. The sequence goes on from MU228111.1 coordinate 1,845,705, forward strand.
CATAGGAATCGAACACCATAGCATTAAATTACACCCGGGGCTCCTCTAGGTTTTGGATGTAGTGATCATGAGAGTTATTCCCATATCCATCATTGCCTTGGTGTGGTCTTAGAGCCCCAAAAAAATTAGCCTCTGAAGCCTCATAAGCTTTGGCATCATCTGTTGGGATACTGCCGTTGTTGGGTCTAGTGTTCCATGGCCGGTTTGGCTTTTGTTTCCCAAACTGCTTCTCTTGTGTATTGTTGTTGTTGTATGTATTGAAGCCTCAATTTGGATTTTAGGGGTATGTATTCAGGCCAGCCAATGTCCGTTGATATCCACCCTAATTTTGGGATTGATTTAACTTCATCTGGGTGAGCTCGTTGGTGAGTTGTGATAGAGTCTTCTTTACGACGTCTAGCTCAGAGGCCATGAGGGTATCAGGCTTTGCTTGGGGTATAACTCTCTATTCCACAAACACTATTTTGTGAGCCTCATAACCTGAATAAGTAATAGATGGGGGTATGGCTGCAAATGGTTGCACTAAAATGGGATTCAACATAGGTTTGTGAGTGGCCAAAGCTTGATTGCTTGCTGCAAATGGATGTTGGACAACAAGATTATTCATGGTAGGCACCGCCACGTAATTCCCTTCTTGTAGGTCCATCTGCCAAGTGAATGTGATGGCTTTGTTGTACACCTTTTCCACTGTGTCCCTATCTACTGTGGGAAGCCTCCTTAGAAAGATTGAGGTGAAAGGATCCAAAGCCTTCAAATAAACTTGTATGACAGCCTCATCCGGTATGGTGTAAGGAGCTTCCAAATTTTGATGCATTTTGTGAAAACGATGATTGAACATAGCGATGGGTTCCTTAGGATCTTTCCTCATTGTGATGAACTGGTGATGTGTTGTGGCAGGATCCACATATAACTTGAATTAATTAAGGAATTTGGTTTCAAATTCGTTCCATGCAGAGATAGAACCTTGTGGTAAATTCAGGTACCAATTGTATGAAAACTCTCCCAAAGTGTATGGGAATAGACGACAAACAATGTCTTGGTGGGCAATCTCTTTACGGTTACAAATTTCTTTAAAGGTGCAGATGTGTTATTTTGCTATCCTTGATTCGCCATATATGAATCGGGCGCAAATATTCTTTGGATTTTTGGGTAACTCATGGAGCTGCCCAACAAAATTTAGAGGTGAGCTCATTGTGTTGGCGAAAAAGGCCATCAGAGGAGGTTGCTGCAAATTCTGATTTTGCACGTTCTTATTTTGCACTATGGCTGCGATGATAGTCGGGGCAGCGATATGTGATTGTTGTCCAAGAGAATTCTCAGACTCGATAAGGTGGTGAGAGGATTTTTCTTTGTTCTTCCCTTTGTCACTGCGAGCTCTACGATTGTGGGTGAGTTCAAGGAACTCACCTCTCTTCGGAGATGATCTAAGCACTCGCTCGAATCTCTCTGGAATCTCTCTGGAGAGAAAGATCCAATGTTATCCAAATTTTGAGTCTTGAGGCCCTCCTTTTAGTGCCACTTCTGTTGAGCATTGTTTTGACACAAGCCAACTTGCTAGGATCTTGAAATTTGATTTCCTCTCTTGAAAGAATAATGGGGGTTATTCCCAAGGTTCTCCGGGGTCGGGTCACAACCTACTTGGTTACTCAATTGAAGATAAATGTGATTGTTCACAAGGAGGCCTTTGCTGGTTTGTTCAAGACATCAAACTGTAAAACACTTCAGTTCTTTTTGGTATTTTCCATTTTAACAAAAAATGGGGGTTTGATAAATAAAATGCAATTTTGTATTTTCCAGGATGTTAGATTTTTCAGAATTAAAAGACGGAAGAGAGTAGAGAGTAGAGTGACGAGAAATAAGCAAATGAATGAAAATGAAATCCTATAGACATAAACCATTTGTAAACCCTTCCTTTTGAATTGAATGATGGGAGAGATTTGGAGTAAACCCACGAAGCATAAATCAGACCAAGTCACAAGTCACTACCCCTTGGGTGCAAGCGTTTGGAGAGAAGACGTATTCACTCGTGTGAGATATTAAAAATTGATCAAATCATGAAGCCACCAAGATGTGTGCACCCACGACACAGATTTATCGTTAAGCCCAAAGATCATCTCTTCCATGCATTCATCATAGCAAGGTAAAGAAAACAACAACAAACTCCAACAAAAGAAACGTGAATTCGAAGCACAATAAACAAGAGGCTCTTTGAAAATAATGAACAATGCAAGCATACATTCAATAATTTTGCATAGGCAACAACAATTCACACACCACGAATGAAACACCAAATGTATGTCTTTATTGCATTAGGAATCTGACCTTTTACATTGATTTGTGATTACAATATATAGAGTTTGATCCAAAACTCTGAATTCCGAATTGAGGGCATCAAAGAGAAAAAATAAATTAAACTAAAACTTTGCTGAAAGGGAAACTACTCTTAACTGATACTAGATAACTTGCATGGATTCTTGAATCCATTTACAATCAGTTTGCCCATGCAAGGAGGGTCAAACTCGCCAAGAAGAAAAGAGAAAAGGAGGGTTTATTCTAAAAACTTGGAGTCTTCTTCTCGTTTCTTGGAGTTTTCCTTGGATTCTTCATCTGGAGGCTCTTCTGGCGGTGGAGACTGGTAAGAGACCCTTAGTCCCTTCAAAACATACTCAAGCTAACCATCAATCTGATCTGGGGTTCAACTGGTGTGGAAAAATGTGATCTCGCTGAAAACACCCATATTTTTTGGACCCCGACCTCAACTCCAAAACTTTTAATGCCCCAAAATTTCATAAGTGTTAAACAACCAAAATTATGGTACGAAGCCAAAAAGGCTGAAATATTTGGAAGGCTGAAAAACTTGGAGGGCCGAAAGGCTGAAGATTTTGGAAGGCCAAAAGGTCAAAAAACTATTATGCTTGCGGGGCCGAAAGGCCGAAAGACCGAAACTTGCCTTAGGAAATTTTGTTAAGTGTTGGAGTTTGCTTCTTCAAAATTGCTTTGTGATCCAAGGGGTCAGTCTGGGAAGACTTCTAGGTGTGTGGCCCAGAGCCTATGTATGACCTCCTGAACTTCCTCGTAGTTTATCTTCTTCTCTTTTACCGTGTTGACCTTTCGTTCTTTCTTTTCTTTGAAGGTAGTTATCTCAGAATAAAAGAACTAGATCTCCTCTACATGGTTTGTCATCTGTGTCATCTCTTCTTTTGAATGAAATAATTGTTGCAATGCTTCCTTAGTTTCTACGGTTGCCATATTGTCCCTAAATTTGTAGCCTCTATTAGAATAACCCTATAAGGTTTGAATATTTGCTTGATGGCACCTTCCCTGTACTACTCAAAATCTTCCTTCCAATCTGCACTTTCTTTGATGAAGGTTGGTGTTAGCCTTGCCGATAGGTCTGGGGTGTTTCTCTTATCTAACACTGTCTGTAATGAGGCCTCTAGGTAGTTGGGGTCAATAGGACCAACCATTTTGTAAATGAACTTCTTCAAGGCTTCATTCTGCTTTGTCAAGGTTTTTATGGTTTCTTTATCCTTACTCATGAAACCCAGAGCATGTTTAAGCCCCAAGGCTACTAGTGTCTTTCTCCCTTCCCTGGTGGGTTCCCCCAAATCTACCTCCTTAAATGTATAGTCTTCTAGAGTTGCTTGCGTTTGAGAGGTGCTAGTAGATGGGATTACAACCTGTGCTTTCCAGCGCCCCCTAGTGTCTTGAGTGACATAGGACATTGTCCGCGTTGGTAATATGACCTTCATCTGATGAAAAGCTTTCCCTAAGGATGCCATATCTGTATTTTCCCCTTCATCATCATCTATATAAGTTCTTCTCCTTAACTGGATTTCTTGAGTAAACCATGTGGGCTTACTTGATGCGGTGACCATCTCATATGAGGTAACTTGAAGAACTGAATGCAATTTTGAGACCCTGGAGTCACCTTTTTATCTGGCCATTCTTCTTGTTCTTGTCTTTTTTCCCCTTCATTCCTTTCTCCATGGTGTTCTTCTTCCTTCTCCCTTTCCTCTTCTGCCTTGTCTCCCTCCTCCATTGCCTCATCTTGTGTTTCTTGGCCTTTGTCTTCCTCTCCTGAGGAACTAAGCGAGGCTTCGATATTGAGACCAATCATGACCTTTAAGGTGGTTTTGAAAAGTGACACAACCTCTATGGTTACTGATCCTCCTGGGGTCTGGATGTGGAAATTCAAAGGGCTTGATGATGGTGGAGTAGGTGTTGGGAGATTTGGGATTAGAAGTGGAAGAGTAGTTGGTGGAGTTTGGAGAAATGATGGTGGAGTAGGAATAGGAGGTGGAAGAGCAGTTGGTGGAGTGGTAATGTGAAGGGGCATTGTAACAATATTGGTTTCTATTGTATGCTCATTAGTAGTCACCCCTTGGGTGATTGGAGAATCTTGATTCCCGAGCCTTTGATATGCTTTAGAGCTCTCTCCCACTATGGGTATATTTGGCTTTGGATTAGTAAATTGAGTGGGAGGTGGAGTTAGGATTACCTATGGTTGAAAAAGAGAAGGACCACCTGCCTCATACCCAGTTGCATAACCTAGGGTGTCCTGGCCTGGGTCTGAGAAACCTTCCAGACCCTCAAAGTTGGACATTTGGAACTCATCTGATCTCAAAGCATCCAAGGGATTATCTTTCTCTTTAGGATCCTCTTGGTGTTTCCTACTAGTATCCTTTTCTCTCCTTTTCTGAGACCTTTTAATTTTGACTAGAGGGACCTCTCCCTCTTCCTCTTCTTCTGGGTTGTCCTGTATGGTTTCTAATTGCACAGACATAGAAGCTTTCTTCTTCTTATATTTCTTCTTCCCCTTTCTGGTGGCAGCATGAGATCATCCATAAATGGAGGGTCCTTCATCCGGTGCAACCTATGCTGACCCTGTGGGAGGATCTATTTGTCCAGTCATTCTTGTCTTAGGAGCCTTGGGCCTTGGGTTTGACCCATACTCTACTACACGTTTATAGCTGTATACCGTGCTTGGCTTCTATGGCGGTGCCTTCTTGTATTGCGACACTGTAATTTTCTCCCCATGTTGTTTATTCTCTTGCTTGGGTGGATCCATCAATGTTTTCACAAGTATTGGGCTCATCTTGTAGGGCCTCTTAATCCATTCTCCTGTTGTTCTCATCACATGTCTTGCCCGGAACTCAATGTTGTCATTTTAATCCTTATCAACCTTTGCGTTCATGATAGGCCTGTCATATATCTTTTCATCTATATAAATGGCCTCCAAGACCTCATCTAAATCATGTTTCCAAAATTTTGGGGGAACATGAGTCTTTATGACTTCCTTGGCCAAGGTGAGAGTCATTCTACAATAATCTCAGATCCTGACCTCATGGTCATCTACACAGTTCATCTAGTGATCCTCCAAGTGTGATTCGTGAAGGTAGAACTTGCCAATAATGTGGTTGTAAGTGCCTATCGGGTCCAAACAAGGCCACACTATCTTATAAAGCTACAGGGGATAATCATCCCATTCAAAGGCCAAAGATTTACAAACCTTCATATCCTGTAGGGTATATGGTCCTAGTGAGATGGGAAAATCCCAACAATGCTTCTTCTTGTGCTTTATGTGTTCATATGCATCTCTGAGTTGCTGAGCCATCTCCAAAATGATTATCCAGTTGGATGGATATCTGGGAAACTTCTTTGGTTTCAAAGTTGATCCTGCTATCCGAATGTAAGTGAATGTTCTGAATTGTATGTAATAAGCCCCTATGGCCCTCACCTTGGCGACTTCTTCTTCTGACATCCTTTTTGCAAAATCACCCTCAATGGATCGGATGATTGCGAAAATGAAGGCGTCATTGACTATCCTATAGTCTGGGCTTTCTTCTGACATTTTTGCCCTTTTCTATAGTTGGGGGTACACGATGTGAGGCCATGCATTGGGATTGTTTAAGTTTCCCCTCTTGATGAGTCCTGGGTAATATTCCCGTGTTGCCAATAGGTATACCACATAGGTACTCATGTTAATATTGGGGTTGTGTTTCACTGACACTAGCTATTCATGCAACTTGCCACTGATGATTGTCCTCCAATTGAGCCTAGCCCTGTGGCCTTTGAGTCTTTCTATCAAGAGAATTATCCAATTCTCCAATTGGAATGAATGCGGTAACCCATATACTTGAATTAGCATTGTTATGGCTGCTTTGATATTGTCTTTCATGTATCCTCTCCTTAAGTATATGTTTTCCAACTTCTTTTTGGGGAGAGGTTGCTCGAGGTAGTGGCTATTGAGTATTTCATAGGCCTCTTCCCCTTTGTTTCTGAACCACAAGTTTCCCTTCTCTATGAAAAAGTCATAGAACTTGTCTACGCCTTTGTGGAGGTGGAAGACATCCTCTATGACATCTGCCCTAATATCTAATACTACTTGGCCTTCTGTATTTTGAACCACCCTTTTGTTAGAGTCATAATGATTCTCTAGGGTCATGATCAGTTCAGGTGAGGACACGACCACTGGGTGTGTTGCTGCACTGACCAATCCTGCTAATACTAGGGAGGTACAAACCTCTGATCTCCCGACTGGTTGGGCACACCTTGTCAGGAATTCATCCCAATCTACATTCCTGATATCAGTATCGGTGATTTCAATATGCTTGCTGCTAATTTTGGAAGGGGGAGTGTTCCCCTTGTATAGGTACTTCATGGGCGACAAAGTCTTTTTCTCAGGCATTCTTGTAATAAAACATGCAAGTATTAGTATCTTTATTTGAATAGAAAACTGAAAGAAAGCTAACTAATCTAAGAAAATAGAGGAAAAACTCTCTAAGCAACCAGGAATGCAGATTTTTGCACTTTCAGCCCTTTTGGGGTTTTGGGTGCCAAAAATGAGTTCAGAGGCCGAGAAGGTCAAAAGTGAAAAAATAACCACCGTTGACGAGCAAGCTTCATCAGAATTTTTGGCATTTGAATGTCCGAAGGTATTTGCGGACACCAAAAGTCTGAAATCACGATGCTCAAAAACTGGGTTTTCGGAGATTCAAACTTGTCAGAATTTCAGACCTTTCTGAGGTCTGAAAACCTGAAAAGGCCAAATCTTTGAAATCATGATGAATGAGACAGGGCTTTCGGGGATCTAGACTTGTCAAAATTTTGGACCTTTCGAATGTCCGAAATGCCAGAAAGGCCAAATCTCCGAAATGATGCAGACTACAACCAGACCCGGTTTTTGGCCTTTCAGAGGCTGAAAACTTGCAACAAAGGTCGTGACCGAACGAAACCATAACATAAAAATAGAAAGAGCAAACCTAACCCAACACGGATGGAACTTTTGCTAAACATTGAAGGCACCAAAGGCCCTAAGAGACCAAGGAAAGGGAAATCCACATGCCCAAGGCTAGACAAGAACCAAGAGAAAAACCCTGAAACCTAAACCACGAAGAGGGAAAAAAACCATGAGACAGTGAAGAAGGAAACCTACCTCGAAGGAGCTAGGAGCGGGGGAGGACGACACAACGGTGCTTGGAGGCGCAGGGCGATTACTCTCAGGATCGAGGGAAAAAAATGGCAAAGTCGCAAGTTCTTGAGAAGTTGGAATCGCAAATAGTGAAGTGAGATAGATTAGGGCCCTTTTGGCCATTTATAACCACGGGGCTTGCGTCAGCACTTTCAGTGTTTCGGGGTCTGAAACACCGAAATTTAGGAGGTAGACACCTTCGGCCTTTTAGTGTTTTTGGAGGCCGAAAATACCGAAAGGTCCATTTTTTGGCCTTTTTCCCTTTCAGAGGACCATAGTACTTTGAAATAACGAAATGGCTGAAAGGCCAAAAGTCGGCCCTTTTGGTGTTTTCGGCCTCCAAAAACACCGAAAGGCTGAAGGTGTCCTCTTTTCTTTATCATTTAGACACCCTTTCTTCTGAGACTAACCGGGTGAGGACTCAAGGGGGCAGACAAGACCGAAAGCCAAAAGACACAAAAAAGGGGGGTCCCCATGGTCAGAGGACCAAAAAATGGGGTGTGTGTTGTGGACTCACAACAGTAATCTCATTTCATTGTGGATGATAGAAAGCCGATTTTGTGTCTTTACAAATTGTTGTTTTTCTTGATTTTGTTGTATGTTTGTGTTAATAAGGGGAGCACCCTTCATCAAGTGGTATCAGAGCAGGAGTTCTTGAGTGTGTAGATAAATCTCCGAATATGAGGGAGTTTGCACTAGGACTGTGGTTGCGGGTTTGAGTGATAAGAGCCAAAAATTCTTCCATGAAGGAACTGTGGTGGGAGAGTTGCAGGTGTGACAGAAGAGGGTTTTAGAGTCCTCTATAGACAAGTGCAAGTGTTTCAAGAGAAGGTGCGTAGAGGAATGAATATTGTGGTTAGAGATGAAAGTGAAGAGGAATTCAAAGAAGAAGGACAAGGTGACCAGGAAGCACCAGAAGTGCCTAGAGATCCTGAACAAGATAGGCTTTTGAGGACCATTTCCAAGATTGGAAAGAGACCCAAGATTGAAGTTCCCACATTTTTGGGAAATCTTAACCCAGAGTAGCTGATTGACTGGATCGATGATCTAGGATAATATTTTGAGTATGAAGTTGTTGAAGATCTAAATCATGTCATAATTGCAAAGGTCAAACTGAAGGGCCATGCAAAAATTTGGTGGCAAGAGATTCAGTTGGAGAGGAATAGAAGAGGAAAGGAGAAAATCACAAGCTGGGACCGAATGGTGGAGAAGTTGAAGAGAAAGTTCATTCCTGTTGATTATGAGTTTGATCTATTGAGGAAAATGCAAGCGCTGAAACAAGTAGGAAAATCTATGTAGGAGTATACAAAAGAGTTCTACCGAGTTTTCATTAGAACAGGTCATGCAGAACCTGAGAAGGAAAAAGTTGCCTGTTATCTTTATGGATTGCAACCAAGTATTCAAGATGAGTTGAGTCTAGTTAGAATGAGTCAAGGAAGGATGTATAGAAGGAATGAAGGCCATGCATGAGTTGCACATGCAAATGAAGAAGCTCAGTCAGAACACTTAGATGATGCTCAGAGAGGAGAAACCCTAGTTGTTAGGAGGATCCTGATAAATGAAGAGAAGAGCTCATATTAGTGGAAGAGCCTACCGCACTAGATGCAAGTACGAGGATAAGTGTTGTAATGTGATTATTTATGGTGGAAGCACTGATAATCTGGTATCAGAAGAAATGGTCACAAAGTTGAATCTGAAAAGGGAAAAACACCCACGTCCATACATAATTTCTTGGGTGCAAGATGACCACAAGGTCCTGGTCAATGAGAAATGCTTAGTGAAGTTCAAGATTGGAAGTTACCAAGATGAGGTACTTTGTGATATCATCCCCATGGATGCATGCCATTTGCTACTGGGAAGGCCTTGACATTTTGACTGGCGTGTCATACATGAAGGTCATGCTAATATTTATTCTTTGAGAAAGGATAGAGTCCGACACAAGCTGAAGCCTTTAAAGGAAACATGAGAAAAGGTATGTAGTAATGCTAGAATATGTTTAGTTGATGGAATAAAGTTCTTAAAAAGTATGAGACATGAGCATATGTGTTTTTCCCTAATTCCAAAAGTGGGTAAAGAAGAATTAGAAGATGTACCTATCAAAGTTGTAGACGTGTTGGAGGAGTTTCAAGATATTTTTTTTGATAATGTACCTAATGGATTACCTCCAGTGAGAAAGATTAGACATTAGATGCACTTGATCCCAGGGTCCAGTTTGCCAAACAAGGCAACCCATAGGATGAATCCAGCAGAGAGTGAGGAATTAAACATACAAGTGCATGAGTTGTTGCAGAATGGATTGATTTGGGAGAGTTTGAGCCCATGTGTTGTACCAATAGTATTAGCACCAAAGAAAAATGGAGAATGGAGGATGTGTACAAATTCTCAAGATATCAATAAGATCACTATCAAGTACATATTTGCCTTGCCAAAAATGGATGATATTATGGTTTTTTTGAGTGGAGCTTTTTATTTCACAGAGATATACCTATAGAGTAGATATCACCAATTCAGGATCAGAGAAGGAGATGAATGGAAGACAACCTTCAAGACAAAGGAGGGCTTGTATGAGTGGTTAGTCATGCCTTTTGGGCTAACCATTGCACCGAGCACATTCATGTGACTCATGAATGAAGTACTAAAAGATTTTATGGGTAAGTTTGTTATTGTTTACTTGGATGATATTTTGATCTTCAGTAAGACATTGGAAGAACTTATAATGCATATTCATAAGGTGTTTGAGAGGTTAAGGGAAGAGAAGTTGCTAATTATTCTGAAGAAGTGCAATTTTGTGAAGAAGGAATTAGTGTATCTGGGATATGTAGTCTTAGAAGAAGGTCTAAAAATGGACCCAGAGAAGGTGCAAGCTATCCTTGAATGGCCTACCCTAAGGAGTTCTACTAAGGTAAGATCTTTTCATAGTTTGGCTAGTTTTTACAGAAAGTTTATTCAAAGTTTTAGTAGTATCTTTGGACCCTTGACTAAAACAATGAGAGGGGATAGGAAAGGGTTTAAGTGGACTATAGGGGCAGATAAGAGTTTTGAATTATTAAAAAGAAAATTTACAGAACAACCTATTTTAGCACTTCCAGATTTTAACAAGGTGTTTCAAGTAGACCGTGATGCTAGTAGTAATGCTATTGGAGCAGTTTTGAGTCAGGAAGGTAAACCCATTGCTTATTTTAGTGAGAATTTGAATGATGCCAAGAGAAAATATTATGTTTATGATCAAGAGTTCTATGCTATAGTGCAAGAATTGAGGAAGTGGAGACATTATCTTTTGCCAAAAGAGTTTGTTTTATTTACTGATCATCAAGCTTTGCAATATTTGAATAGTCAAGGAAAGTTGAATCAAAGGCATTTGAAATGGGTTGAGTTTTTGAAGAGTTACACTTATGTTTTGAAACACATGAGTGAGAAGTCTAATGGGGTTGCATATGCCCTTAGCAGAAGACTGGCTTTACTGACAGAGATGTAGATTGAGGTTGTTGGGTTCAAGGAACTCAAGAGTTTGTATCCCAAAGATCCAGATTTTGGTGAAGCTTGGAAAGCTTGTAGACAACCCGTTACGTTGGATAGAACCATATGGTTGGATTTCATAATCCAGGATGATATGTTGTTCAGAGGTAGTGAGTTGTGCATTCCAAAGAGTTCCATGTGGGAGAATCTAATCAAAGAAAATTGTAGTGGAGGACTTACTGGGCATTTTGGTCGAGATAAACTATTTCTTTGGTTAGTGAGAATTATTATTGGCCATAGTTGCAACAGAATGTTATGAAAATTGTACAAGGTTGCAGAGTATGTCAGATGGAAAAAGGAGTGAAATAGAATACATGGTTATATTAGCCATTACCTGCACCAGAGAATCCATGAGAGGATATTAGTATGGACTTTGTTCTTGGCCTACCAAGAACTCAGAGAGGGCATAATTCCATCTTTGTAGTGGTGGATAGGTTTTAAAAAATGACACATTTCATTTCTTGTAGGAGGACTAATGATGTTGTTCATATAACATAATTGTTTTTCAAGGAGGTGGTAAGACTACATGGCTTACCAAAGAGCATAGTTTTAGATTGAGACACCAAGTTTGTTGGGTACTTTTGGAGAGCCTTGTGGAAAAAGTTGAATGCAAATTTGAAGTTTAGCTCAGTACACCATCCAAAGACTGATGGACAGACAGAAGTTGTGAATAGGAGTTTGGGAAACCTGTTCAGATGCTTGGTTGTAGATAAACCAAAGGGATGGGATTTGGTTTTACCACATGCTAAGTTTTCATATAATAATTCTATCAATAGGAGCATTGGTAAATCACCATTCCATATAGGGTATGGAAGTAGTTCCAAAAATACATCAGAATTAAGAAAGTTGGAAAAAGCAGAGACAACTAGCACTGAAGCTGAAGACTTTGCTGAATACTTTAAGAATTTGCATGAGGAGGTGAGGCAACATATTGATAAAATGAATACATAGTACAAGGCTAAGAAAGACAAGAAAATGAGGCATAAAGAATTCTAGGTGGGAGATGAAGTCATGGTTCATTTAAGAAAAGGAGAGATTTCCCGTGGGAACATATAATAAGTTGAAGATGAAGAAGTTTGGACCATGCAAAAAACTAAAGAAGCATGATTCAGGAAATGCTTATGAAGTAGAGTGGCCCAGTGAACTCAATATTTCACCTTTATTTAACAAAATATCATGAGAGAGGCATTGAGGATCAGCTTACAGAAGCATAGTGGAATATTCGAGCAACTATTTTAGCTAAAGAGGAGATTGAAGACATTTTGGATAGTCGTGTTGGCAAAAGCACAAGGAACAAGACATATGAATAATATTTGTTCAAATGGAAGGGACAACATGCAGAAGATTCATCATGGCTATCAAGGGAAGAGGTTAACCATCTTGGTTTTCCTTTGACCACCTAAGATGTGACAGGATCACTTCTCAAATTACCCTGGGTGTCTGATGCAGGAGCATCTTGGGTGTAAGACCAATCTTGCATCACCCACAAATATTTTCTAGTTTCTTTTCAATAAGGGCTATTTTGTGCACAGCTGCTATTTCTGGAAAGTTACTTATTATAGTAAGTTTTCCATTTGAGCTCAAAATGTTTTATTTTCTTCCCTGGAGGCTCACTTTGATTGTGTCAGCCTTTCGGTAAAGTTTCATTGACAGATCAAGTCTAGTTTTGTAGATGTTGAATACTTTCGGTATTGGTAGAAGGGTACAGAAACTCCAAACTCAATTTTGAAGGCTTTAGAGGCTTCAAATGGGGTCAAAACCTTGGCTAGTTGAAGGTTGTGCTAGTCAAGCATTGTAGAGCACTTTGTGGCATTTTTGAAATTGGGTTACGGTGGCCCATCAGGTCAACGGGTGATGAGTTATGGTCTCTGAAAGTTGCGCTACTTGAACTTGAAAAAGTTAAAGTTTCTTCAAAATTTATTTTTTGGGTTACGAAGTTGTTTGCGACTATTCTAATATAATAAAAATGAATAATAATATCTTAGGGATGGTCAGCCTCAAACCTTAGGGTTTAATTTCTTGAATCTTCTTGGGCGATGAAAATTGCCTATATATTGAAGGCCCATAGGGTTGTCTAGGGTAGTTCTGGGTTATGCATATGGTGGCTCTGACTTGCACAATATTATAATAAAATGATCATGTGGCTATGCATGTTATATTTTTGAATGTGCATGTTATATTTTAGAATATTGTAATCTCATTTCATTGTGGATAATAGAAAGCCCATTTCCTATCTTTGCAAATTGTTGTTATTCTCGATTTTGTTGTGTGTTTGTGCTATAAGGGGAGCACTCTTCATCAATTTCAAATTTTCCCTATGGAAAAGGGGTTCTTCATTGCAAAATTTGACCTGGCTGAGCATATAACTAAGATTCTGTGTGAAAACTATTTTTGTTGGGAGGATGATAAATTTATGTTTATGGTAAAGCCCTGACACCTAGATTTTAATCCATCTTCTAAAACCTTCACTAAGATCCCTATTTGGGTTAGAATCCCTAATATCCCTCTTCATCTTTGGCATGACTCCATCCTTGAGGAAGTGGGCGAGGCTTTGGGGGATTTTCTGATGTTGGATAATGATTCCTTCAAGATTTTTCATTCTATTGTAGCTCGTATGTTAGTAGATGTTGACATCTCGAAGGGTCTCCTAGTTGAAATCAAAATTGAATCAACATCAAGATCTTGGATCCAGCCACTTGACTATGAGGGTATCCCCTTCAGATGTCAAAAATGCTTTAAGACTAGCCATATCTCTTAAAGTGACTTGGAACACAAGAAAAAAAATCTTCTTCCTCTTGGTGGAAGGGGGCTTCTGCAAAACATGACACAGTTAGAAAATGTTCTTCTCAGTATGGGAAGAAGGATGATTCTATTCTTCCTCCAGCTGCCACTGTGGGGTCAATGGTGGATGCTAGTTTTGAAGCAGTGTCTGTGTCTGCTGGGGCCAAACCAGTTCATTCTCCGCTGGAAGCTGTTGATAATAGGATTGGGGGTGTTGGTTCGACTTATCTTGCTGGAGTTTTGGCTCCTACTAGTTCTTATTTTTCTGCTCCTCTTATTGATAAATATTTGGTTGGGGGTAAAGATAGCCCGATGTTGGATATGTTGCTGATAGATCCTTCTCCATTTGATGGTTTTTGGATCTTCAGCTTTGGACTCTTTGCGCTGGCAGAATAATGTTGTTAGAGCTGAAGTTGGTTGGGTCACTGTGAAAGGTAAAAACTTTAAGAGGTATTCTTTGTTTGACATAACCCTTCAGTCCCATAAGAATCGGGCAAGATGATTAGTTTCCTTCTTGCTACTGCTCCTTAATGTTTTACCTTTTGTAGCTTTTTTGCTAGGTTTTCTTTGTGCTCGTGGTGTGTGTGATTCTCTTAGGCTTCGATTGATCTGTCTTGTTTTGGGAACTCTTATTGTTCTATCTTAAGTTCCTATATCTATAGGGTTTGAGGGCCCTTTCAAAACCTGTTGTTACCTTTAATAAGAAAACAAGTAGCGACGAATTTGTAGGAAATAATTTTTTTTCTTCTAACCAATAATAATAAAAATAAGCTACTTTTCTTTTCACATGAACAAGGTAACTTTAAAGTTATTTTAACTAATAGGTATTAAAATATATTACAATATTATCATTCAACTACCTTTACACGAAAATAAATTAACTAACAAATGAATTTTTTGTTTAGCTTAAATAAAGAACTTAATAACTAAATTAATTTAATTTACATGAGTGAAAGAACTTGAAACAATGAATCTATTTATTCTTGTTTTTCTTCTCTGCAATTTCTTTTGATCGTTATCCAAGAGAGGGAGAACATCATTAGATTTTTTCCCTCCCAACCATTGACCTTTTGGTCGCCTGCGCAATTTCCTTCCAGAATTGGCCCCACTCTACATGATAGGTGCAAAAATGAGATCCAATCTTTTTTGCCATTTGAGACTTGGCATTTAGAACCCACAACTATTTGAGTTAGTCACCCCCTATAGACTTCATTTCCAATGAGAATGGCCTTCCTAACTAGACATGCATTATTGGTTTAAGGACTGATGGTTACTACACCATTACATAACATCACCTTGGCCAAGGTTTCCAATTGCAAGAACTTTACTCCGTGTTTTCAATGTCACCACCAAATGAGTTTAAGAGTCCAAGTGACTCTTTTGCTCCCCCTAACCTTAAAAGGACTTGCTTTTCAAAATGGAAAATACAATCTCGCGCTAAGCAAAGGAAAATATATTTACATTCCTAATCCATTAGGATGTCCCTATTCAATCCATTCCTATGTACTTAGGTTAAGGAGTAAGGCTCAATAAAGCTTCAAGGACCTTTCTGGTGCTCAAACATTCCCTTGATAATTTTCTATCACAAGTTATCAATTAGGATGATCACCCTTACCAAGGTTTCATTGCTTCAATTTTATTACTTATTTGATTTATTATTCTTAGTTATCCATATCTACTCCAAAATTATGGGTTCATGGAGGATTCAGATTGTAATATTGTTTTAATGACAAAATTTGTTTGTATAATCGAATATAAAATTTCTCTAATGATTTTATGTAATTAGGATAATGGTGGTCTCCAAAAGATTAAACCAATTACCAGTAGGTCAAAAGATTTTATTTTTTTAAAATCCTATTTAGATTTCTTAGTGGTTTCATAAAGCAATTACCGAAGTGATGATTTTTTATATGATAGAGGTATCTTCGTGTTTCTAATCTTCAAAAATTGCCGATTAGAATCTACTAGCATGAAGGTTGAATTCCATATGATATCCTCTTCCTCCAACAAGAACAATTTTCCTTTGGCAAGAAGTGTAATTCCTTCTTGTCACCCGAGTGGCAAGGAGGTACCTTTTCCAAACAAGGATGATTAATAGATTTGCCAAGAAATTACAAGCATATGATAATATGTTGATAATTATTTCTCTCCAAATCAATGAGATAACCAATTTATACATGTACATAAATACTATACCATCTTAAAAAGTTAGTACCCATAATTGGATGCTCTAGTAGGCACCATTTCGGTGATTTCAATATTTAATGTCGGTTATGCTTGATCCTTGATACCTATTTTCACTTAGTTCTGCATCTACCTCGTCATCTCGATACTTGATTCCAATTTCATCACATTTTCTCAGGTACTTAACATTTTCAACATTATGTGCCTAGGTATATAATATTTTGAGCGCTATGTACCTGCATATTTTGGGTCAACTTTGAACCGGGGACCCATGTCAATGTTTTGGTAGAAAAATAGATCCTGTGGTCAGCTCGAGTCAATTTTGAATCCCAAAATGTTTGAGAGGTATAAACATCCTATCTCTCCTTATTTTGGCATCCACCTATTATCAATAAACTTAGATCTATTATCAACCACAAACAAAAAGGAGTTCCTTATTTTCAAGCTATAGGCAAATTGTCAAGAGCTTTAAAGCATTCAAGTCCAAGATCTAGCATTTCTTCAAGCATCCAAATCAATTTGAAGGCAATGTTCTCCATTGAAGAAAGCTTCTCTCCCATGATGGCCAAGTAGAGGAGTTCTCAGTTAATCTAGAAGACCCTTCTGTCCATCCTTTGCATTCTTCTTCCAAAGAAAGTGATTATGAAGCATAACAACATTGAAGATCTAAGAGTGACATTCATAGATCTATACATTTGTGAGGAGATTTTTTATTCCTTTCTACATCAACATATATAATTCAAGCAACAATCAACTATGAATATGAGCGATTTCTACATCCATTTTTGAATTTATAATCAAGGGGAATCAAACATTTACCTTGACCTTTACATTCCTTTTTGCAATTTAAATTCAATTTCAAGGTTGATTCCTAAACTAGAGCTTGACCAAGGCAAATCCCTTTCCACAATATTTTCTCCCATTTTTGTGTATATGAACACGTGGCACAATTGTCAGAACTTATACAAAAAGGTCAGAAACTGCTAGAGTAACCCTGCAAGTTTTAGCCCGAAACAAGGGGTACAAGTCATTTGGATCAATTTATATTGGGTACAATTTGTTTGGAGAATTTGTACCTGACAATTTGAGCTTATATTCATACCATGGGTCATTTATATTGCGTAGCTTCCATTTTAGGTTTTTATTAAGTTCTGCATTATTTTGTATTTCCTGATTTTTATAAATTTTCTTATTTTTCCCTCTATATTGCATAGTTTTTTTAAATTACACCTTTGTATTTCCCCTTATACACCCTACAACAAAGGATTATTGCACCCATTTAGTGTTTGAGTCCTTGAGCCTATTAGTCATTTTCCATTCGAGTTGTACATTAGGGAATTGGATCTATCCCTTGCATCCTTTTCCCCATGTACACATACATACATACATACAAGTCTAACACATACATTCTCTTGTTACTTACTGCCAATATTTATGTCCATGTATTTAGATCCCTAAACTCATTGTAGGCACATACCTATAAATGTTATTGTTTTATGAGTATATATATGGACGTATGTAGGACATTCTTATAAACAAGAATTATTAATTCTTTAAATAGGTCTAGAATAATGAAATATCAACCCACCATGACCAAGGGAGACTAAGGCTAACAACCCTAACCTAGTGACTTGGTGACCAAGATACTAAGCTATGGTTTCTTGTTTGGATGGTGATTCTGATCCATCACCACACATCTCCACCTTCTCTCTATGATAATACTCTTCCTACCTTCGTGAGGGTAATCTTCTCCTACACCTGCTGACATAAGAAGGAATTAACCATACTCACATTTATTTTGTAATAATATTTTAAATTAACGTAATAATCTAGATTATCATCAAATCATGAGTAAAAGACATTATTCATTTTTTAATATTAAATTCTACAAACATCATTTAATCAATAATCCTCATAGTTTAACAAAATAACTTCGTTAATAAATAATCGTCATTGTTAAACACAATAACTTTATTAATGAGTAATCCTCTTAGTTAAATAAAATACATTAATCATTAATCCTCACAATTAAGCTTCATAACTTCATTAATCATAAGTCCTTATATTTAAATAACTTCATACTTCCCATGAAATAGTTATTACAGTTATTTGAAAGGTCTTAAAGGAAGAGATGCAACAAACATCATGTGAGCATTTTAAATACTATTTCTTGCATATCCAATTGTAGATTCTCTTTCGTGCATATTAAACTTCAAATACTCTTTCCTCCATATGAAGCTTCAAATACCTTTTCCTGTATAACAACCATCATATACTATTTCATGTATGTTAATTATCAGATACTTTTTCTTGCATATCAAATCATAACACAACCTCTCTAATTGTTTGCATCAAGTACAACTCTCATACTTCTTTGCATCATGTTGACATCAATGCACAACTCATGCTGACATTAATGAAAAAACTAAACTCATAATGCTAACAATCTCACCCTTTTCCATTGATGACAACACTAAAGACAAAGCAAGATGATGACACATTATCTGCACTTCTCTACCCTTTGACATCAAGGACAAGGGGTGCAAAAGTCAAATATATTATTATTATGTTATCCCCTGTTAGGGACAACTCCCCCTTTTAGCGATAACTATGCTATGTACTTCTTTGTTTCTTATATTTAGAATCACTCACTCTTGTAGAAATAATACAATCATCAACACTACTTTTCCTACTAGGGAAAACTCATATCTACAATGCCTTTCTTGTAACTGTTAAACCACAACCTCCACTTTTCCCCCTAAGAGTAGTATTTTCACCATTCTAGGAGACACAAGATTGACAATGACTCTCCCTCCATAAAGATGAACCTCTCATGCATCTAGTTCAAAAAGAAGAGACAATAACCCCTAATCTTTTCCTGAGATACTCAAAAGTATTCTTTGCTAATGCCTTCGTAATAATATCTACATTGTGTTCCTTAGTAAGTGCATATTCCAATTTAAATTCTTTCTTAGCAACCTTCTTTCTCAAAAAGAGATACCAGATAGAAACATGCTTAGTCTTTGCGTGCATCATTAGTTTCTTTGAAATACTGATAGCGCTTGTGATATCACCCATAATTTTAATAGCTTCAACATAGACCATCTTCATATTCTTAAGAGTTTTCTTCATCCATACTTTTTGAGTACAACAAGATGGTGCTGCAATATATTCTACCTCTATAGTAGATAATGAAACTAAATCTTTCTTTTTTCCTGTCTAAAAGACCAACTTGTCTCCCAAGAAAAATGTACCACCACTTGTACTTCTTATATGAGTTGCACATCTAGTCATATTAGCATCAGTACATGCTTTCATTGAGAAATCATTATCCTTTTTGTATTATAATCCAAAGTCTAGTGTCCCTTTTAGGTATTTGAATATCCTCTTCATTGTCATTTCATGACAATACCTAGGATTAGCTTGATGACTGACACTCAATCAAATTGCATGTATTAAATCTTGTCTTGAAGTGATTCGATACAAGAGTTCTATCATAGATCTGTAAATCTTTTGATCAACTCTCAAAGATTCATCACCCTTGCTCAAGTGACCATTATAGCTATGGGGGTTGCAACTGGTTCAGAATCCTCTATCCCAAACTTCTTTATCTTTTCTTTGACATACTTAGCTTAAGTGATAAAAATACCATTTTCTTTCTGAATCACTTAAAGACCAAGTCATAATGACAACTCACCAATCATAGGAATTTCAAATTGTTTTTCCACCTCTTCACCAAAGTTCTTGCAAATGTTGTCATCAGCTCCAAATATAATATCATCAACATATTCAATTACAATCAACAACTTATAATCGTGACCTTTAAAGTAAAGATTTCTATTTGTAGTATCTTTGCATAAATTCTGTTGCAACAAATACTTGTCCAATCTAGGATACCACACTCTAGGAGCTTAGTTGAGCCCATGAAGAGCATTCTTGAGTTTGCAAACCATATCCAAATGATTGATAACTTGAAACCATCTGGCATCTCAATGTAGACTTCCTCTTCCATTTGTCCATTCAAAATTGCAGACTTAACATCTATTTGATATACTTTGAAATCCTTATAGGCAAAAAAATCAAGAAACATTCTAATAGATTTCATTCTAGCTACTAGAGAAAAAGTCTACTGAAAATATATTCCTTCAACTTGAGTAAAATTTTTATATAGTAGTCTTGCCTTGTTTCTTGTGACTTGTCCAGCTTCATTCAACTTGTTCCACAACACTCATTTAGCTCCATTCACATTTTTGTTTGTTGGTTTGCGTACCAGTTACCATGTCTAATTATTCTATATCAGATCTAATTCTTCATTCATAGCCTTCATCCAACTTTCATCCTTGCTTACTTCTGCATAAGTTTTTGATTCCACCTTAATAGAAAATAATAATTTTTTTGTTCACTTGCCTTAGATAGTCTTATCCTTTTCTAAATGTCTCTATCTCCATCTCTAATGATATGATCTTTAGAGTAATGGCTCTATCTCTATTTAGTAGGTGGCTTTAGTACTTCTTCTGATTACTTTTCTTCATCCTCTGACCCTTCTTTGTTTTCCAGAGCTCGATTTTCTTCTATGGGGGAAACAAACACTTCTTTTGACTCAATTTTAGGCTTAGGAACTAACTTCATCCCTCTTTTACCCAAACATTTGCACTTTCCATAGTGTTCTTTAGCCTCAGATTGTAGCAGCAGTGTGTCTTTCTTGTAGTAGAGTACCCCAAAAAGATATTCCTAATTACATCTTGCATAAAACTTCCCAAGATTGTCTTCATCTCTTCTGGTATAGAAGTTTCTTCCAAAGATCTTGAAATATTTGACAATAGGTATTTTCCAAACCATAAATCATAAGGGCTATTTGTATGATTTACTCACTTGTATTATTTTCTATATATGTATGTATGTACATACACACACACACACACACACACACACACACATACATATATGTATGTATGTATGTATGTATGTATGTAGGGCAACAAACATATATATATATATATATATATATATACACACACACACACACAGACACACATGTATATATATATGTATGTATGTATGTATCATAAGGACTATTTGTATGATTTACTCACTTGTATTATTTTCTCTATATATATATATATATATATATATACATACATACATACATACATACATATGTATGTATGTAGGGCAACAAACATATATATATACATGTATGTATGTATTTATATATATGTACACACACACACACACACACACACA
>MU228112.1:30348-41463 GCA_018584345.1 Thuja plicata
AGTCAAGAAAGGTACAAATGCTACACCTTATGAACTTTGGTATGGTTATGCACCTAGTGTAAAGTATTGTTAAGTATTTGGAAGCAAATGTTTCATACTGAAAGACAATAGAAATGGAAAACTAGATGGTAAAGGTGAAGAAGGTATATTCCTTGGTTATTCAACCAAAAGTAAAGCATACAAATATCTGAATTCTAATACTAAAAAAATTGTTGAAAGTGCAAATGTAAGAATTGATGAGTTTGCAGAAAGAAATGAAGCTGAAAGCACACAAGAACCTAAAAGCTACAGATCATTCATATATTTGGATGAGGAATATTCTAATTAACTACCTGAGACTACTGCTGAAGAATACCATGCACCTACCGAGTCACAGAGTGGAGTTGACAAGCAATTGCAAGTGAATGCCGAGCTATCTGATGGAGATGCCGAGTCATAGAATCAACCAAAACTAAATATAGATGATGAACCTAAAGCAAGGACTGAGCCTGCCTTAGCAAAATATGTGAGAAGAAATCATAATTTTGATCAGATCATTGGGTCAAAGGATTCTACTCTTATGATAAGAAGTAAGTTGAAAAATAACACATGTCTGTTATGTGAATTTGAGCCCAAAATAGTGAAAGATTCTTTAGAAAATGAAGACTGGATACAAGTAATGGATGAGGAAATTGAACAGATTGAGAAGAAAAAAACTTGGACACTTGTACCTAGGCCAAAGGATAAAAATGTAATTGGCACAAAGTGGGTATTCAACAATAAATTAAATGAACATGAAGAAGTGAAAAGAAACAAAGCTAGACTGGTATGCAAGGGTCATGCACAGGAGGAAGGGATTGACTATGGTGATACCTTCACCCCAATTTCTAGATTGGAAGGTGTCAGAACTTTACTTGCATATGCAGCCTACAAAGGATTCAAAGTTTATCAGATGGATGCGAAATCTGCATTTCTCAATGGAATCTTGGAAGAAGAAGTATATATTGAGCAAGTTGATAGCTTTGAAGACCCAAAAAATAGGGATACGGTTTGTAGATTGCACAAAGCATTATATGGATTGAAGCTTGCACCAAGACCATGGTATGAAAGGTTGCACAATTATCTGATCAAGATTGGATATGCAAGAACCAATGACAACAGTAACCTATACTAGAAGACAAAGCAAAGAAAAGGTACATTATTGGCTGAAATTTTTTTAGATAACATCATATTTAGTGGAAAAGATGTCTTATGTCAAAAATTTGCAACAAAGATGCAAACTGAGTTTGAGATGTCTATGTTTGGTGAAATAAAATTTTGTATTGGCTTACAAATTTATCAAATGAAGAATGGTATCTATATTACTCAATCTAAATATATCAAAGAGATACTAAAAACTTTCAGAATGGATGAGTCCAAACTAGTGAGTACACCCATGGCTACTAGACAGAAGCTGACAAAAGATGATGACACAAAAGAAGTGAACCAAACACTCTACAGGTCAATGATTGGAAAACTACAGTATGTTGTACATAGTAGACCTGATATTGCACTAGTTGTTGGGATTATAGCTAGATTTTGTGCTAATCCTAAGGAAACTCACATGATGGGAGTCAAAAAAATTCTGAGATATTTGAAAGGAACTGAGGACTATGGTCTATACTACAAAAAGAATGACAAGTTTGAACTCAGAGTTTACATTGATTCTGACTGGGCTGGAAATATTGATGACAGGAAAAGCACTACAGGTGGAGCATTTCTTTTCAGAAATAAATTGATCTCCTGGACAAGTAAGAAACAAAATTGCACCTCACAATCTACAACTAAAGCCAAGTATGTGGCAGCAGCAGTTAACTGTTCTAACATTGTGTGGTTGAAGATACTATTGAAAGGTATGAAGGAAGAAATTACTGAACCAGTTGTCATATATTGTGATAACAAAAGTGCTATTAATATTTCTAAAAATACTATGATGCACTCAAAGACAAAGCATATAGCTATTAAGTATCATTACTTGAGGGAGTTAGTCCAGAGTAAAGAATTGAGACTGGATTATGTGAACACTAAAGAAAAATTAGCAAACATATTTAAAAAATCACTACCCAAGAAGGCTCATGACTATCTATGAGGTAAATTGGGGGTGATTCCCCTAACTAAGGCTAATTAATTTTTGTATGCTACTGTTGCATCAAATATTTCATTCAGAAAATTTGACACATTGATGGACAGTATGTCACACTTTATGATGCTGGCTAAAGTTGTGAAGATGAACAAGGATAGAAAAGAAAAATCAGTCATACTAAAGATGACATGATCAACATGATGCTGAAGATCTACATGATAAAGATATTTATGTCTTTGGCATTGTTGTCAAAGAGGGAGAGATTACCTATAAGGAGGAAGAAGCAAAGGAAGAGATTGATGAGAAATAAAAATTACAAAGACAAAAAGATTTAATAGAGGCAAAAGTTACTACTAAAAACATTGAAGTGATTATCTACTCAGAGGGAGTCTACAAATGATTAGACACAGATGATTATAGTGTGATTACAGACATAGAGGGAGAAATGTTTAATAGACAAGAATTAGAACGAAGATAAAAAAATTAATGAAGATTTGTTCATATCAAGGAACACAGGTGAATTTTTGGATTGGTTGGTAACTATGCTTGTTAAATCATTGTTTTAATATTTTGTGTTGCCATCAATGCCAAAGAGGGAGATTGTTGAAAAGTGACATTCAAAGAAATTGTTATTTTGTCATTGATGTCAAACCTTTACTGGTGAGACTATTGCTATCTATTTGAATACCATATCTATTGTTGATGAAGAAGATTTAACAAGAAGAACAAGTGAATCATTGAGTAAGGTAATTCAAAGGGTATTTGATCAGTTGGCACACTGGCAAAGTAATTAGTTGTTTATCTTTCAAAGACAATTTTTTTGGCTATTATGTGTCGAGCAAGTTTGGCTTGTGCCGAGAAAAGTTGCTTATGAAGAGTAAAGTTTCTCAACGCCGAGCACCATTGAAATTGCCAAGTGAAAATAGTGATGAAGGCCGACTTACAAAAGTTTTATTATTGATGAGATTTGAGATCTCTGGCTGACTTAGTTGATTTTATTGGGATATGTAATGTTAATTAAAGATTGATCCATGTCATTTAATGTATGGGTAACCGTAATTAATGCATGGTTTCAAGATTTAATTAGAGACTACTTTGGAGAAGTAAATGCAATGCAAAGATGGAATGATCCGTTGGATCTGACCTAACATTAGATCTATGATCTTGTTTAAGCGGAAAAAGATTTATTTGACCTAGATAGAGAGGTTTATGATAACCTCAGGGGTTATTCATTGTGTGTGGAAGTATGCAAGAGTGGATGAATGCATACTTATGCAAGAGGTTCGCATAGTTGATTTACTGTTTAGCATGATCTAGTAGAGAAGGCAAAAAGCAGAAGTAAAGTATTGCATGTGTGATTGCTTGATGGATTTACAAGTAGATTAGAAGATTGAAATGACAATGCAGGCTATCCAATAAGTTAACACCAGAGTTGTAATCGGATCTGAATTGCAAAGTAAGTTGTATGTACCAGATCACAAACTGCTGATTACTTTCTTACCATTGTATCATTTAAATCCTTTAACAAGGTTGAATTAATGGTCATTTTTATAAATCCTCTAACAAGGTGACATTCAGATTGGAATGTTCTAAGTTCTCTAACAAGACCACTCCTGACAGGGTGATTAAATCCTTTAACCAGGTCACACCTAGCAGTGTGTTATTGTAACCTTTAATAGGGTTGGCTCCTCATAGGGCATCTCTTCAGAAGAGTGAAAACTCAGCAGCATGTTACTGGTGGTTTTTCCCATATTGGGCTTCCACGTTAAATACTTGTGTCAACTTGTGTGAATGCTTATGGTTTGCTTTACTGTTATGTTACTACGAGCTAATTTTAATTGACAGTAAACTACATGATTAAAGTTGTTGATTTATGCTACTGCTGCTGAGTAGATCTGAATTACAAAAATGTTTTTATTTACTACATCTAGACCTGAGGATAACGTATGCACTCTTCCCCTCTCAGTTATTCTAAATTCATTTTAACCATTCACAGAATAGCCATAAAAACTATCTTTGAAAGATAAACAACAAATTACTTTGCCAGAGTGCCAACTAATCAAATACCCTTTGAATTGCCTTAACTCAACCATTCACTTGGTCTTCTTGTTAAATATTCTTCATCAATAATAGATATGGTATTAAAATAGATAGAAATAGTCTCACCAGTAAAGGTTTGACATCAATGTCAAAATAACAACTACTTTCAATGTCACTTTCCAACAATCTCCCTCTTTGGAATTGATGGCAACACAAAATATTAAAACAATGATTTAACAAGCATAGTTACCAACCAATCCAAAAATTCACCTATGTTCCTTGATATGAACAAATCTTCATTAATGTCTTTAGCTTCATTCTGATTCTTATTTGTAAAACATTTCTCCCTTTGTCTCTGTAATCACACTATAATCATATGTGTCTAAACATCTGTAGACTCCCTCTAAGTAGATAATCACTTCAATGTTTACAGTAGTAACTTCTACCTCTATGTAATCTTTCTCTCTTTGTAATTTTTCTTTCTCAGCAATCTCTTCCTTCACTTCTTCCTCTTTATAGGTAATCTCTCCCTCTTTGACAACAATGCCAAAGACGTCAATATCTTTATCATGTAGATCTTCAGTAGCATGTTGATCCTATCATCTTTAGTATGACTAATTTTTCTTTTCTATCCTTGTTCATCTTCACAAATTTAGCCAGCATCCTAAAGTGTGACTTACTTTGCATCAATGTGTCAGATTTCCTGAATGAAATATTTGATGCAACAGTACCATACAGAACTTAATTAGCCTTAGTTGGGGGAATCACCCCCAATTTACCTCGTAGATACTCATGACCATCCTTGGGTAGTGCTTTTGTGAATATGTCTTCTAATTGTTCTTTAGTGTTCACATAATCCAGTCTCAATTCTTTACTTTGAACTAGCTCCCTCAAGTAATGATACTTGATAGCTATGTGCTTTGTCTTTGAGTGCATCACATGATTTTTTGAAATATTAATAGCACTTGTGTTATCACAATATATGAAAATTGGATTAGTAATTTCTTCCTTCATACATTTCAGTACTATCTTCAACCACACAATGTTAGAACAGTTAACTTCTGCTTCCACATACTCGGCTTCAGTTGTAGATTGTGAGGTGCTGTTTTGTTTCTTGCTTGTCAAGGAGATCAATTTCTTTCCTAAAAGAAATGCTCCACCAGTAGTGCTTTTCCTGTCATCAACATTTATAGCCTAGTTAGAATCATTGTGAACTCTGAGTTCAAACTTGTCATTCTTTTTGTAGTATAGACCATAGTCCTCAGTTCCTTTCAAATATCTCAGAATTATTTTGACTGCCATCATGTGAGTTTCCTTAGGATTAGAAAAAAATATTGCTACAATCCCAACAGCTAGAGAAATATCAGGTCTACTGTGTACAACATACTATAGTTTTTCAATCATTTACCTATAGAGTGTTTGGTTCACTTCTTTTGTGTCATCATCTTTTGTCAGCTTCTGTCCAGTAGCCATGGGTGTACTTATTGGTTTGGACTCTTCCATTCTAAAAATTTTTAGTATCTCTTTGATATATTTAGATTGAGTGATATAGATACCATTCTTCATTTGATAAATTTGTAAGCCAACACAAAATTTTATTTCACCAAACAAAGACATCTCAAACTCAGTTTGCATCTCTGTTGCAAATTTTTGACATAACACATCTTGTCCACAAAATATGGTGTCGTCTACAAAAACTTTAGCCAATAATGAACCTTTTCTTTTCTCTGTCTTCAAGTACAAGTTGTTGTTGTCATTGGTTCTTGCAAATCCAATCTTGATCAGATAATTGTGCAACCTTTCATACCATGGTCTTGGCGCTTGCTTCAATCCATATAATGCTTTGTGCAATCTGCAAACCATATCCTTGTTGTTTGGGTCTACAAAGCCATCAGCTTGCTCAATATATACTTTTTCTTCCAAGATTCCATTGAGAAATGCAGATTTCACATCCATGTGATAAATTTTGAATCCTTTGTAGGCTACATATGCAAGTAATGTTCTGACACCTTCCAATCTAGCAACTAGGGTGAAGGTTTCACCATAGTCAATCCCTTCCTCCTGTGCATAACCCTTGCATACCAGTCTAGCTTTATTTCTTGTCACTTCTCCATGTTCATTTAATTTGTTCCTAAATACCCACTTTGTGCCAATTACATTTTTATCCTTTGGCCTAGGTACAAGTGTCTAAGTTTTGTTATTCTTAATCTGTTCAATTTCCTCATTCATTGCTTGTATCCAATCTTCATTTTCTAAAGCATCTTTCACTATTTTGGGCTCAAATTCACATAACAGACATGAGTTATTTTTCAACTTACTTCTTGTCATAACAACAGAATCCTTTGACCCAATGATCTGATCAGAATTATGATTTATTCTCACATATTTTTCTAAGGTAGGCTCAGTCCTTGCTTTAGGTTCATCATCTATATTTAGTTTTGGTTGATTCTGTGACTCGGTATCTCCAACAGATAGCTCGACATTCATTTGCAATTGTTCGTCAACTCCACTCTGACTCGGCAGGTGCATGCTGTTGTTCAACAGTACTCTCAAGTAGTGAATTAGAATCTTCCTCATCCAAATATATGAATGATCTGTAGCTTTCAGTTTCTTGTGTGCTTTTAGCTTCATTTCTTTCTGCAAACTCATCAATTCTTACATTTGCACTTTCAACAATTTTTTAAGTATTAGAATTCAGACATTTGTATGCTTTACTTTTGGTTAAATAACCAAGGAATATACCTTCTTCACCTTTAGCATCTAGTTTTCCATTTCTGTTTTCTTTCAGTATGAAACATTTGCTTCCAAATACTCTAAAATACTTTACACTAGGTGCATAACCATACCAAATTTCATAAGGTGTAGCATTTGTACCTTTCTTGACTTGAACTCTATTCAATGTATAAACTACAGTACTTACAGCTTCTTTCCAATACTTCTATGCAACATTTTTCTGCATCATTAGTGTTCTTGCATAGTCCATAATAGATCTATTCCTTCATTCAGAAATACCATTTTGTGGAGGAGTCCTGGGTGTATACATATGTCTCTTTATGCCTCGATCATTACAAAACCTATTAAACTCATTAGAAATAAACTCTCCACCTCTGTTAGATGTTAAGCGTTTCAAACTTTTGCCTGTTTCCTTTTCAACTTTAGCTAAGTACCATTTAAATAACTGGAATGCATCATATTTTTCCTTGAGAAACATTACAGTCATCATCCTTGAATAATCATCAACAAATAGATTAAAATATCTGGCACCACAATATCTTCTTTCTCCAATGGGACCACATAGATTAGTATAGACCAATTCCAGAATTTCCTCTGATACATGTGTTTTACTCTTGAAACTAGACTTAGTCATCTTTCCTAGTTGACATTGTTTACACATAACATTCTTAGGTTTCTTTAACTTAGGTAGCCCTCTAACCTTTTTCAGTTTACTTATGCTTACCAACTTATCAAAGTTTACATGACACAACCTCTTATTCCATAACCAAACATCATTGTGCTATGCAAACAAACATGTTTCTTCAGATAAATGCAGATAAAATAAGGTACCTTTGGTCTGATCACCATTACCAACAAGTTCTCCTATAGAGTCATAGATCTTTGCCTTTTTGTGATGGAATTCAACTTTGTAGCTAGAGTTGTTCAACTGTGCAACACTCAGCAAATTATATTTGAGATCATCAACCCAATACACATCATCACATCTGATTTTGTCAGTTAGATTAATCAATCCATTACCTTTGATAAGATATGGTGAATCATTACCAAATTTTACATATCCTCCTTTACATTGGTTTAAGGTTTCAAACTTATCTTTGTCAGTAGTCATATGATGGGAAAAACCACTGTCAATGATCCAATGATCATTTTTTTCGAGCATATAAGAGATTAGTGCAGTTTTCTCATCATCATCTGAATCTTCTTTCATTGCAACATAAACAACTTCTATATCATTGTCATCAAAATTATTAGTGTCATTGTCAGAAGTTTCTTTAGAAATATAAGAAGATTTCTTACCTTTGTCTTTGTAGTCCTTATATTTCTTGAAGTCTTTGTCATCATTTCTCTCTTTGTAATCTTTCTTTCTCGGCAATCTCTTCCTTCACTTCTTCCTCTTTATACGTAATCTCTCACTCTTTGAAAACAATGCCAAAGATGTCAATATCTTTATCATGTAGATCTTTAGTATCATGCTGATCCTGTCATCTTCAGTATGACTGATTTTTCTTTTCTATCCTTGTTCATCTTCACTACTTTAGCCAGCATCCTAAAGTGTGACTTACTATGCATCAATGTGTCATATTTTCTGTATGAAATATTTGATGCAACAGTACCATACAGAACTTAATTAGCCTCAGTTAGGAGAATCACCACCAATTTACCTTGTAGATACTCATGAGCATCCTTGGGTAGTGCTTTTGTGAATATGTCATCTAATTTTTCTTTAGTTTTCACATAATATAGTCTCACTTATTTACTCTGAACTAGCTCCCTCAAGTAATGATACTTGATAGCTATGTGCTTTGTCTTTGAGTGCATCATAGGATTTTCTGAAATATTAATAGAACTTGTGTTATCACAATATATGACAATTGGTATCAGAGAGTTAGTCTCTTGAAAATAGTTTAAAGGTACTTGGAGCGAAAACATCAAGATGTATAAGAAACAGGTTCCCAAGCTGAACAAAGATAACTTTCCAGCATGGTAGAGCTTGATGAAACTACATTTGGCTTGTATTGGAGATAATTCTAAGAAAATTATTGAACATGCCTATGTACCACCTACTACTCCTCTCTCAGCTGTACAACTCAGAGAAAAGCATGAACACAATCAAGAAATGTTAGAGATCGCCTCTTCATTAAGTTACTCAAAGTTTGATGATGTAAAGAACTGCATAAATGCAAAAGAGATGTGGGACAAGCTTGCAACTATCTATGGTGGAGACAAAAATGTGATGAGGGATAAATCAAAAAGTCTAAGAGGTAATTTTTTATGAGATGAAAATGCAAGAAGGTGAAAATGTCATTCAGTACTATGGTAGAATTAAAGAAGTTGTAAATTCCATTAGAGGGGCTAATGAAACAATTGATGAGAAAAAAAATTATGAGCAAGGTACTGATAAATTTACTTCCTATATATTCTATTAGAATTTCTACAATTCAAGAATTGAGATGTACTCCTAACAATAATCTGAATCTAGAAAATCTGATAGGCAGACTCACTGCATTTGAAATGTCAAATTATGATAACTATAATCCACAAGGGATTGATTTTTCTTTTAGATCATAGCTGGTTCTCAATAAATCTAAGAAAGGAAAGAAACATGTGGAGAGTGACAGTGATACTTCTAATGATTATCTTGAAGAACTTGAAGCACTCATGGCAAAAAGACTATCCAGAGGAAAAGGAAAGTACAGAGGTAAACTTCCTATTATTTGTTTTTCATGCAACAAAGTTGGTCATATAGCTACTAGATGTCCTAATAAAAATGAAAAATATGAAAGAAGGGACAACAAATAAAAACAATACAAAGATAGAAAGGATGAAAGAGACTTCAAGAAATATAAGGACTACAAAGACAAAGGTAAGAAATCTTGTTATATTGTTGAAGAAACTTCTGACAATGACACTGATAATTCTGATGACAATGATATAGAAGTTGTTTATGTTTCAATGAAAGAAGATTCTGATGATGATGAGAAAGCTGCACTAATCTCTTATATGTTGTAGGTCCCTTCTTTCATCAATATTTTTATTCTCAATGTTACTACAAACTAATTTCAATTGACAGTAAACTGCATGATTAAAGTTGTTGATTTATGCTAAGGCTGCTGAGTAGATCTGAAGTACAAAAAGTTTTATTTACTACATCTAGACCTAAGGATAACTTATTCACCCCTCCCCTTTGATTTATTCTAAATTCATTCTAACAATTGGTATCAGAGCATTGGTCTCCTGAAAATAGTTTGAAGGTACTTGGAGTGAAAAGATCAAGATGTATAAGAAAGAGGTTCCCAAGCTGAACAAAGATAACTTCCCAACATGGCAGAGCTTGATGAAACTACATTTGGCTGGTATTTGAGATGAAATGAATAAGTGTTGGACACTAATCATCAACATAACTTAGAGATTAAAAACTTCACACAATTTCTTTTTATGTTCAAAAACTTCACACATTCTTATTGATTGGGCTTCTTGTTCTTTCTTCAAATTTTTGACTTCTTCACATAGTGCACTATTCTTTTCTAGTAGATCTGCTATTGCTACATCGCTCTTAGTAGAATCTTCAATTTGAAATAGAGTTGTAGTGTCCTCTTCCTAATAATGAGTGTCATTCATCTGTTTGGCCAAATCTTTCCTTGCAGCCAAACACTTCTTTAATTCTTGTCTTGCAGACTCAAGCTGTTGGAGTGCTAGCTGAACATCAATCTTTTGATTCTCAATGACTTTACCCATCTTGTAGATCTATATTTCAAGATCTATATTCTCAAGCTGATTATAAACTTTTAGAGAACTCTAGCTCTAATACCAATTGTTGGAAATACAATAATGGGAAAGCAAGATACTAAGAGGGGGGGGGGTGAATCAGATCTTCAAAATTAAAACACTTAAAACAATTTGATCCACATTCATATATAAATTAATCTAATGTAATCTCAAATAGCATCCACACCATGAAACAAATAACACATTACACAATAATTTGGTAACCCAGAAACCCAAATAGGTAAAAATGGGGTGGGGATGACACCCACAAAAGTCTTCAATACTACAGTAATAAAGTGTACCTTTTAAGGTTACAATGTTTGATTACAAAATGTAATCTACCCTATTAAAGGTCTGCTCTATTAAAAGCTTCAGATCATTACAATCTACCTTGTTAAAGGATTTAACTTACAATGAAGTAAGCACTCTGTTAAGAGATAAATAAAGGCCTGCTAAAACCACTCTGTTAAGAG
>MU228112.1:41513-53882 GCA_018584345.1 Thuja plicata
AGTAAGCACTCTGTTAAGAGATAAATAAAGGCCTGCTAAAACCACTCTGTTAAGAGATTTTCACCTGATACAATGATTAGAAAGTCTCAAGTATTGATCCTTCGATATGCACTCTGATGTTGATGATAGATCTCCTCTTTTCAGTATCTCTTCTGATCTTATAATCTGATATATCTTTACTCTGCTATTCACTGTGTTATGCTTTTCTTGATCTCTGCTTCTGAGAAAAATAACCCTTTATGCATTTCACTTCAAAATGTAGTCACTTCAATAATTACTCTTCTATCTCTTGCACATACATACATACAAAATAGGGTTTCAAAGCAATCTAATATATCTATACAGATCTGATATCCATGCCTTGATGGTAAAACAATTAATGCTTACAATGAGTCATGCATTGGATAAAACAATTAAATGCATAACTAAATTCGTATAAAAATATTAAATTCATACATTAGTCAGCCCAAAAAGATTATACAAGTCGGTCGGATCACTTATCCTTGATGATTGTATCATTCCTAACAAGTATATAAAAACTATCCTGCTCAAAAATTGACTGTCTGTTGCTCGGCATTTAACATCTCTGTCTTTACTCGGCTCAGCAATGTAACTAGCGAAACTAAAAAATTGCTCGGCAATGTTGCTTGCCCTTGCATAGTTTTAGCTCAGCCACAGTGATATCCAACTAAAACTACCTAATGAAATGACTAAGTGTTGGACACTAATCATAAACATAACTTAGAGATTAACAATCTCCCCCTTTGATATTAGTGGAAAAAACAATTATCTTTACTTCTGTTCATTTCATCAAAATATTGCCTAAGTACGCAAAGTACTCCCCCTAACAATATACTTATACAAAATTTTTACAATGCCTTCAAAAATTATATACAAGTGTACCTTTGCTGTACTGATGTATCCTTTCATATCTCCTTACCAACTTCTGTACTAGCTTCCTCCTTTAGTAGTACTAAATTCCTTACTAACTTCCCCCTTGTTTTTTTCACTGATTGCTGGTGGGTTTAAGTTATACTTATCCAAAAATTGCTTATGAAGATGCAGGGTGGATTCAAATTCTGTATCCCAGCTGTCCTTTGCAACCTTCATAACTTCCAGTTTGATTTCTAGCTCGGCAGCTAGACTCACTAAACTTTCTGCAGTGGATAAGTTTGTACTACTCTGTGATAAATCCTTAGCTTTTGAGAGTTCCTTCTGTATTACCTCCAAGTGAGGCAACAAGATTGTCTTTATAGTTATCAACTTGGCCCTTATGCGACCATCTTCACCCGTAAGCTTGGCTGTCCTCCTTTGTGCATTTATCAACTTATTAAAATGTAAAGAACTAGAGGTAGTATCTTTACCTAAAGTAGCACCAGTTGATCTCAAATCTAACTGTAGCTTCTCAAAAAGCTATAAATTATCCTTTGTGAAAAATTCAACATCACATAATTTCCTATACAAAGAATAAACATTGGCTGTAGCTTTCTCTAAGGTTTCTTCAAGAACAAAAAGTTCAACCTATTTTGTTGCTATCTCTTCTAAGATCTTCTCTAGAACTTTTCTCTCAAATCTTCTCCAGGACCATTGTAGAAGCTTCTCATTGTTGTTTATCTCCTCATCTATTACTTTTCGTACAATGGTGATGAGTTGATCAATGATTGGAGCTTGATGTGTTTCATCCTCTAAGTCAAAATATTTTGTAAATATGTCTTTGATGTCATGCAACACCTTCTTTTTCTTTTGTTCTATCTTCATCTCTTCTTGTCTTTTCTTCCTTTTAAGAAATTCTTTAAGAGTCCCAATTTGTTCAAAAGATAAATCATTGGGATCCCATTGTGGAATGACAATGACTTCATCTAATGTTACATCTAGAATTGGAGACTTCTTCTTCAAGATTTTCTTCTTCTTCTTCTTTTCTGGAGAATTTATGTTCGATAGCATAATGTCTTTCCCTTTGATACTTTCAGTGTCCAATGCCTCGTTCAATTCTATCATTATGGTCTATGGATTTGGCATAGCACCAGTTTTAGGACCTATGGGAGTGGATGATGCAGAGTGTTGTATCTCAACCAACACTTGTGTTGCCTCTTCTTCTTTAGGCTTATCAACAACTTCTGTTGTTACAACTCCACTATCTAAATTTGTCTTTACAGCCTCTAAAATAGGTGGATCTTGTGAAGTTACCTCTGGTTTAGTTGATTGATGTTTTCCTTCACCTTTCTAATCACTAACAAATTCAATTACTTCCTCAGATGTTGTGGTCTTCCCTTCTTCTATATCAGTTGCCTTAATAGGAAAATCAGTGTCTTTTCCACTTGGCATAAGTTGCTCCTCGACATTCAAATTGCTGGGATCATCAATGTTGTAATCCATAGGACTGTCTACAGTCAGATCAATAGATTTTTTTGCATCTAATGCATCCTTGGTCTTCTCCTATTTAGTTACAATTTGATCTTTGACTATCTATGGTTCAGAAGTAGTCTTTTCTTCAACTTCTTGTGCCTTGGCTCGAATGGCCCTTCACCAAATTTCTTGTCTTTTGGAATGACTAATCCAAAAATATCTTTCCAGATCCTTGTAATCTATTGTACTAAACCTTCTATATTGATCTTCAAAACAACATATCCTCTAAGTTTGGGAACAAACCTGTTCTTGTGCTCCTCAATAAATTTGACTCTTTATTTAGAGGTTAAGTCAGGAATTATTTTGGCTAATGTTCCTTCTCAGATTTATCTCTCAGTGGCAAGTGCAAATTCCCATTTTCTTGACAAAAAGTCATATAGTTCATCAGGCACATGATTTCCTATCTCTGTAGGAGTTAATTTGAAGGTGCTCATCATGTCCAAGAGAGCTTCCTGAACTTTGTGCCTATCTACTATTTTCAACTTGTCATATTTGATGAACTTGAATGTTGTTGACCCTGCTGAATTCCTTAAAGTATCACATACCTCATCAATGCTTGCTAGTTTCTTGAACTGAGGTTTAGGTATGTTGGAGGGTTCATCAGTTTCTATCTTCTCCTCATCACTATCTGTTGGCAGATTTAATTTCCTCCTTGGTCTCTTTGCTGGCGCACTCGGCATAGCCTTAGGAGCAACCTTTGCTTCCTGACCAGAAGTACTTTTAGCAACTTTTCTCTTACCATATGATTTTGTTTGTTCTTCTACTAGGGAAGTGATAGTAGATCTCTCATCCTTGGATGATTAGTTGCAGGAGGTGTAACCTTAGGTTTGGCTCAGCTCAGCTTGGTTACAATAACAATTGATGGCTTCTTTCCCTTATCCTTCTTTGTAACTTCTTCTGATGCATTGACTTTCTCCTCAGTTGAAATATCCTCACCTTGTCTAGTGGATAGACCTAGAGGTGCATCCTCAGGTTCTTCATCACTACCCAAGCCAACCATTTTCTTTAGATTTTTCACTATCTTCTTTCTTTTCCTCTACATAGTTCCTTCATTCAAACTTCTAGAGATCTTATCCTTAGCTTCTTCAAAGTTTCCATATCTCTATGCAATTGTGTCAATTGCCTCAGCTAAGAGTGCAATGATGGTGGCTGATGCTTCATCAACATTAATCTCATATGGAAATGACTCCAAACATGTTATTCTAGGAGTTACTGCCTTGATATAAGTGTTATCTGTGTCAACTAGAAAACAATTTTCCTCATAGTGTTTCTCCACTAGTGACTCAGGAATCCTAGTCCTTAATCTCATTTTCTTCTTGAATTCTACAAAATAGCTACCCATAATGCTATTGAAATTGCTCCCTAGTTTCTTTATACATTCATTGATCTAAACTGTAATGGGCCTATCCTTTTTCCACACAATATTTCCTAGAGTAGTAAATGTATTCTGAATATAGAAGAATATACAAACTAGTAAAGAACCAAACTTACATGATGAGCTCTTATCCTTTCTGATTGATGCAAGGTTCTTGGCTAATTATGTCTGTTGTAGCTCGGCAAGGTCATATGTGTGATTCTTCTTCAAAATCTTCCATGCTTGATCAACTGTTGTACAGGGAACAATATCCAATCTGCTGGACTGATAGAAATTGTGTGCCATTACCCTTACTCCAAAATCAAGTTCTAGATCAGTAATCATAGAGATAGTCATACCTCTATTATTCCATACTTCTCTAGTGTTCAATGTAATTTCCTCTTTATTGTTATCCCTCATGGTTCACTTCCCATTCACTATAGGATATCCAGTCACTTGATGAATCATACTCTTAGTAATCTTGACTAGTCCATTGTCTAGCCACATGCTCATGTCATGAACTATGCTAAGGATAACCTTGATCCATTCATCTTTAAAACCTTTGGGAAAATCTATGGCATGAGATAACCCTTTTTCAACTAAGTGTTTGAATTCTTCCTTCAGAACTCTGTTATCACACAGTTTACTGTAGGATTTCCTCAGTTCATTATCTCCTACTTCTCCAATTTTAACCATATAACATGATCTAAAATCATGAATCATGAGTACCTTGGGAGGAATGGATGAGAGGTTCACATTCATCACTCCTAACCAACTAAATTTGTTCTTGTTGCCTCCATACTCTTGGCTGCTGCGGAAGAACTTGTAACCATAATTCTAAAATTTAGGGTTTTGAGAGATGGAAAATAGAATACCTCACCAAGTGATGCTTTACATTGTTCTCTATTCACTGTTCACTTCAAGATTTCTGTCAGCACACTGATGAAATCTTCATTCCTAGCTCCGTTAGGATTAATTCTGCAAATCGCTTCAATTCACTTCGTAAATAGTAAACTTGCAAGATAAAATTGAAGTGTTGATTGCTCATCCCTTGTATGATTCAAAGGGTAAAAGTAGGTGAGCATTAAATTTTTTTCCCATTTGAGTTAGTGCAAGCCAGCTATCCTTGGCTTTAACACAACTTACATCCCACTCGACTCACTCCACTTGGCCTTCACAAAATTTCACTTGGCCAACAAAACTCGGCACTCACTAAAGAACTCGGCTTTAGTGTCCATGAATAGTACTTGACACCTATCAGTGCAATTGACTCATCTCAGCATTTGTATTAAAAAATATGTCCTGGTGCATCTTAACATATGAAAATATGGACTTTTGTACATGTTATGTTAGGAACTGATGTAAGATAAGAATTTTAAATACAGTTCCTTGCATACCTCTTTCTCTTAGTTGGAGATGATGTGATCACCTGAGCCATTGGATTGGGTGACCTCAGCTTCATTAACTTCACTACTACATGGTTTAGACTTCTTAACCCATGTCTTATTCATTTTTGCTCTAATTTTCTCGATAGTAGGAGCTGGTACTCCAGTCTTGCAATCTTTCCTTGTATGACCAATTTTTAGACAACTGTGACAAACTAAGCTTCCATTCATCCAACTTTTAGACTTTCCTCTGAAATGTGTCTTATGTAGTTTTATGGAACATGTCTATACTCACCACAGTAATGACAACTATGCCATGTATTATAATCCCAATTGTAATGATTGTCTTTTCTTGGTGATTTCTCTTGTACCTTTGATGTCTATTGTTGTTTACCTTTGGATCTGCAATCTTGTGCTCTATGACCAAATTTTTGACAATTATAGCAATTTCCATTAAGGCTAGGTGTTTTTCTTTCCTTTACCTTACATTCACGTGCTTGATGTCCAAACTTATTACAGTTAAAGCAATAACCATTAAAGTTAGTTTTTAGATTGGACTTACTATTCTTGCTTCAGCAAATGTTTGATGTATGACCTGGTTTTCCATAGTGGTGACAAATAGGTTTCTTGTTTCTTGGCTTTGCATTCTTTCTTTCACCTATCTTGGATGATTCTCTATCTTCAATGGTTTTATGTTGTTTAGTGTGACCTAACCCAAAAGAATCTTTAGTTCTTCTTGATGCTTCCACCAGTTGTTCAAAGTAGCTCATAGTTGCACTTGGATCATTCACTCTATTAAATTGATTTCTTTCTTATATCTCAATTCATCTTTCAATTGACTATTCTCAAATCTAAGATTAACAATTTCCAAATCTTTCCTGCTGATCTCCTAATTAACAAGTAGCAGTTGATTTTCCATGTCCACTTGATTGATTGTCATGGTTTGCACATCATGTGTTCTTTCATCAAGTCTGGTAGTCAGCATTCTCTTGTCTTCTTCTGCCATAGCCTTTTCATCTTTGGCTTTCTTTTTCTGTTCAACAACTTCACACATTCTTATTGATTGGGTTTCTTGTTCTTTCTTCAAATTTTTGACTTCTTCACATAGTGCACTGTTCTTTTCCAGTACATCTGCTATTGCTGCATCGCTCTTAGTGGAATCTCCATTCTAAAATAGATTTGTAGTGTCCTCTTCCTGATAATGAGTGTCATTCATCAGTTTGGCCAAATCTTTCCTTGTAGCCAAGGACTTCTTTAATTCTTGTACTGCAGACTCAAGCTGTTGGAGTGCTAGCTAAACATCAATCTTTTGATTCTCAATGACTTTACCTACTCGGCAGTAGTAGCATAAATCAACAACTTTAATCATGTAGTTTACTATAAATTGAAATTAGCTTGTAGTAACATTGTAAACATTGTTCCTTCTATATTTACTTAGAGATTAATTGATCTATTCATTCTCTCAGCAATCCCATTTTGCGGTGGTGTTCTTGGTGTAGAAACCTATCTTTTTATACCATGCTCATTATAGAAATTAGTGAATTCATCTGATATAAATTCTCCTTCTCTATGTTATCTCAAACATTTCAAATCCTTACCACTTTGTTTTTCTACCATAGCCTTATACCACTTAAACATCTTAAATGCTTCAGATTTATCTTTTAGAAACATAAATGTCATCATTCTAGAGTAATCATCAACAAAGAGAATAAAATATCTATCTCCATAATAGCTCTTTGTCCTCATAGGACCACATAAATTAGTATGGACTAGTTCTAGAATATCATCAGATGTATGGGTTTTACTTGAAACTAGACTTTGTCATTTTACCTTTTTGACAATTTTTGCACATGTTGTTGTCTGGCTTTGTCATCATTGGTAAGACTCTTACATTTCTTCTTCTGCTTATTTTTATCATGTTGTCAAAATTCACATGAAACAATCTTTTGTGCCACAACTATATGTCTTCATTTCTAGTCATTAAGCAAGTGGTGTCAGTATCATTCAGATAGAATAAGTTACCTTTAGTCTATTCATCGGTACCAATCAATTTTCCTGATTCATTAAAGATCTTTGCCTTCATGTTCTCAAATTCTACACTATGACCTAAATTATTCAACTAAGAAACACTCAATAGATTATAATTCAATCCTTTTACCTAATAAGCATTTTCACATTTAATCAAGTTATTCAACATTATAGTTCCTTTACCTTAAAATGGACAAGGTGTATCATTACCCATTCTTACTATACCACCATTATAATACTTAAAAGTATTAAACTTTTCTTTGTCACCTGTCATGTGGTGAGTGCAACCACTATCTATAATCTAGATTTCATTCATGCTAACATTAGATATGAGTGCAGTTTCTACATACGTTTCATCTTCATCTGAATCATCTTTCATAGCTACAAATACCATCTCGATGTCTTCATTAGGTTCGGTGTCAATATCTTCATCTTTGCAAGCAACTAGGTAGCTAGCCTTCTTTCCTTTATCCTTGTAGTCTGGGGTATCTCTTCTTTTTTATTGTTGGTAAATTCTGTAATCTTTGTTATCACCTCTGTCAGATTTCTTCTCAAAATATCTGTCAATACTTTTGTCATATTTTCTTTTGTTAGGACATCTTGCAGCAAAGTGTCCCATCTCTCTACAATTAAAGCATACAACTGGTAACTTGCCTTTGTATTTACCTTTGCCTCTCTGGATTCTCCTTTCCATGAGTGCTTCTATTTCATCTAGATCTTCTTCTTCACTTTCACTTTAACTATCTCTTGCAGATGTGTGTCTTTGACTTGATTTGCTTATTCTCATAGAAGACTTAAATGCATACTCTAAGTTTGGTAAGACACTATTATCAAATTTATTCATCTCAAATGAAATCAATCTACCAATTAAACTATCAAGAGTAGCTGTGGTGTTTGCTACTGCTCTCATTTCTTGAATAGCAGAAACTCTAATAGCATAAACAGGCAGTAAGGTTCTTAAGAGTTTACTTACCACTGTCTCCTCTTGAAGTGTACCTCCAACACCTCGTATAGCATTGACTACTTTTATTCTTGTGCTATACTATGTGATGTTTTCTCTTTCTTTCATTCTGAGATCATCAAATTTTCCTCTAAGGCTTTCTGCCTTGGCTCTCAGAACATTTGTATCACCTCCATGTAAAAGCTTCAGTTTGTCCCACATTTTCTTTGTAGTTTTGCAATCCTTGACATCTTCAAATTCAGCATCAGAGAGTGAGGAAGAAAGATCTATAACCATGCAGTTATGCTCATGCTTCTCTATCAATAGATCTACTATCAAAGTTCATGTAGGAAATACATATTTAGTATCTAAGTATTGAGTAACATCATTACCAATACCTGATAAGTGGAGTCTTATCCTACTTTTCCATGAAGCAAAGTTGTCTTTGTTCAACTTGGGAACATCTCGTTTGTTCATCTTGTGATCTGACTTAGGTCTTGAAACCTTCCTTCTAATCACACAAGCTCTGATACCAATTTTTAATAATAAATGAGAGGGGGGGTGAATCAGTGGCTTCAAAACCTTTTCTTTATTATAATCACCAATAAAATAAACCTGAGAATATTATGTCCCTTACAAGATGCATGCCATAAAATAATTTATAATAATTAACTGTCTGTCAATTTTCCTTTTCTAAACTTCTCCTTGATTACTGATAAGAAGTAAAACTTATTTACCAACACTTAGTAAATATGCAGAGTATACCGATAAATCTAGAAATGCATATGTGAAATGTAAAATAGTAAAGTAATAAACCATATACACATAACACAAGGATTTTAATGTGGAAACCCTGTTAACGGAAAAACCACTGGGACCAGTACCCCAAATTTTCACTCTTCTGAAGTGAGCCTTGTTAGGAGCCAACCCTGTTAAAGGTTACAAACACACTATTAGGTGTGACCTTATTAGAGGATTTTATACATAGAGGTTTTCACTTAGTATCAGGCAACTCAGTTTTCTACCATCCTTGAATCAGCCTCCTTCTTAGACTGTCAATAGGCTTTAGGAAAATCTAGTGCTACTTTCATGAATCAACCTTTTTGGCACTCCTTGGGATGTACCTCAATATATAGAAGATTGTTAAGAGACTTGATAATTCAATGGTTAAACTAAAATAGAATGACCTATTTCTAATGCAACTTTAATTGCAGATTTTTAGATCTATTTAAGTACATTACCTCTCTAATCAATGTATCAATTCAATTCTTTGTGCTCCACACTTTCTTCTTTGTGATGCTGTTCTTCACTATTTGTTGGTGTCTGTACAATTATTTAGCTCTCCCTTAGCTTGATTGATTAGGACTATATGGATTTATCCTTCATCATTTTCTCTTCAGCATCCTCTTTCTATTCACCCCTATTCATGTGATTTATTCAGAAATGAATGAATCTTGTCTCTTATATAGACATGATATTCACCATTTCTTGATTCTTGATTCTTGGTGTGAAAAACAACCCAACCAATTTGGTTTAAGGAATAACTCCTGATTTATCTCATAGTTATTTTTATGCCAACTGTACAAATCTTCTTTAAATCAATTACTTAACTCTGGTCGAATAAAAAAATGAAAACAACCAGTTAAGTCTATCTTTTAGCTTTCTCTAGCTAGATATTTTGTTGTTTTCTGAACTCTCTGTTCTATCAGTCAACTCTGTAGTTAGTCATTGGTGACAACTACCAGTTCTGTCGGTGTGACTCCAGTCAACATTGGGATCTCCATCCGTTGGGCATCTTTTGATTTTACTCATTGGGCAACTCTGTTCTCAACTTGTCGGGCATCCTGTGATTTTGATTTGTTAGGAAATATTGTCTTCTACCTGTTGGGTATCACTGTGACTTTGGTTCTTTTCCTTTACCGATGGTGTGCACTTCGTCGGTGTTATTTGTCACTTAGTGAATAGTTGAATTTTATGCATTGCTGAAAGCATAATCTTTTTTCCATTGATTCTCTGAAGTCTTTGGCATTGTATACATGACCATACAGATGATATCAAGTTGACATAAATGACAATAGAAACCATTAACTGATTTTGTAATGCCCTAAAATCCTTGCTAAGAAAACTCACCTAATTTTTTTAATTTTTTTTTATATATTATATTCTTGAAAGGTAGCTATCACCTAAAAATCAGCAACATAGAGATTCAATATATTTTTATTTTATGGAGTATTCATAATATTAACTTAACTTCTTCCTAGCAACGTTGAAATATATGTTTGGTTACTAACTTGTATTGAAAACAACTCAGCATAAGGAGAAATGAAAGTTTCATATGTGCTCCCCTTTTTGTACATAGTTTTATATTTACATTTATGAATCATTTAATCCCTTCATATGCACAACAATGAACATACAAATTTTAATCCATTCATATGTACCACATTGAACATGCATATTTTCCTTGTTTCCCCACTAACATTTTTTTATAGATGATAAAATAACTTCTATTCAATTAGTTTTCTCTTTCATATACATAGTAGCTTACTTTATCTTCCTTTTGCAAATGTAATGTAATACTAAACATAAACAATATGATTTACATAGGCTTGAAGCTAAAATTCAGAAATATGATTAATTCATTTACTAGAAAATAAACATTAACAATATTAGAATTATCTTCATATTTTCACAAGTTGATGTAACAACCACATATTTCTTTTATAATTGAAGAAATTTTACATACAATGAAATGTCTATTCATGATAAGAAATACTTTAAAATGCACCTAATGCTGGTATCTACATTCAAGAGGTTCAATTAAACCTTTGTTTACAACTTTTCTCTCATACATTCACAAGTTCATGAGAGTATACTTTGGATAGAACAAATTTCTTTAGGCTTGTCACCTAAATTAGTCTTTAAATTTTGTTTTTATTTCTCTTTCAATTTTCAAACAGCAACTTCATCCTTTCCTACTCAAGCATAACCTGAAAAGGAAAGTTTTGTAGGATGGCCATGGGAAGCTCACCTCCCAGCCTAGGCCTTTACAATGCCACTCCCGAGCTAGGAGAACCATTGCTAAACTAGGTATGCATGAAGCCAAATGACACACAAACACAACATAATGTACACATAGAACACCCTCCCATGGCTAAACACAAGGAGCTTGAAATAAAGCTTCCTAAGCGTGAAGGTGGACCAAGTACCCAATGGGAGACAAGGCTAGAGTTGAAAATGCAAGCCTTCAACAAGGCAATAATTTTTCATATAAAAGAAACATAACTCCTCTTCACACCCCAAATCAAAACAGGCAAACATGGCTAAATCCCTTATGACCCCCAAGAAAAATCAATGCTACTAGCCTACCATGCACCCCATAATCCATGGTACATCCCTCTCTCCCAAGGAGAGAGACTCTACAGCAAGAGGGCTGTCAAACTCCCTTCACCCATAAGGCCACTCTTCCCTCCCAAGGGTGAGTGAGGCCTTGAACAAGAATCCCTTATACAACACACACACACAAAAAAAAGAAAATATACATACATATTTTTACTTCACATGTCAACACTTCATACTACAAAATCAACATTACCAACAAGAACATATACAATGCAACATGAACAAGAACTATCTTTCTTCAATATTTCATGGAAGCCATAAGAAAGACACCATGA
The DNA here is from genome assembly GCA_018584345.1 of Thuja plicata. NCBI lineage: Eukaryota > Viridiplantae > Streptophyta > Pinopsida > Cupressales > Cupressaceae > Thuja > Thuja plicata. The sequence goes on from MU228112.1 coordinate 53,304, forward strand.
AGGAAAAGTGTAAAGCTTGAGAACTACCAACCTTGCATTAGAAGTTATGGAATATGAAAATTGAAGTAGAGCCCTTCCCGTTTTGTTCCTCCTTCCTTTTTCTCCTAAATTCCTTAGTAGTCTCTATAGTTAGAGAGTGGGTGATTGAGAGAGATGTACCCAATTTCCCCTCTCTAATCAAAATCCTCCCATCCTTCCTCCCCTTGGAAGAAGTGTGAGCTCCTATAGGTCACTCTTCCCCAACACTCACACATTACAAGAATAAAAGTTCTTTAAATGATAGTGGCATGAAAGTAGACAAGGTTTGTCCTCCCAATGAAAGTGATCTTCCCAAGGCATGCTTCCCATTAAGATTTTTGGCCATCTTGGATAAGTAACTTTTTGGAGGTTTCCCAAGGCCTAAATAAGGTATCCTATGGTCAAAAAGTCCCCTAACCCATAGGTATATGAAGTGGGCTAGTCAAAAATAGGCTAAAATCAACCCTAGGTGGCCATATAACCCCTCAAAAACCCTAGTTAAGATTACATACGAATTTCAATGGATATGACTCCACCTTGGGCTCACAAACCAAGTGGTCC
>MU228112.1:60338-85534 GCA_018584345.1 Thuja plicata
AAACTTTCATATGTGCTCCCCTTATTGTACATAGTTTTATATTTACATTTATGAATCATTTAATCCCTTCATATGCACAACAATGAACATAAAAATTTTAATCCATTCATATGTACCACATTGAACATGCAGATTTTCCTTGTTTCCCCACTAACATTTGTTTATAGATGATAAAATAACTTCTATTCAATTATTTTTCTCTTTCATATAAAGATTAGCTTACTTTCTCTTCCTTTTGCAATTGTAATGTAATACTAAACTTAAACAATATGATTTACATAGGTTTGAAGCTAAAATTCAGAAATATGATTAATTCATTTACTAGAAAATAAACATTTACAATATTAGAATTCTCTTCATATTTTCACAAGTTCATGTCACAACCGCATATTTCTTTTATAATTGTAGAAATATTACATACAATGAAATGTCTATTCATGATAAGAAATACTTTGAAATGCACCTAATGCTGGTATCTACATTCAAGAGGTTCAATTCAACCTTTATTTACAACTTTTCTCTCATACATTCACAAGTTCATGAGATTATACTATGGATAGAACAAATTTCTTTAGGCTTGTCACCTAAATTAGTCTTTTAAATTATTTTTTTTAATTTCTCTTTCAATTTTCAAAAAACTTCGTCCTTTCCTACTCAAGCATAACCTGCAAAAGAAAGTTTTGTAGGATGGCCATGCGAAGCTCACCTCCCAGCCTAGGCCTTTACAAGGCCACCCCCGAGCTAGGAGAACCATTGCTAACCCGAGTATGCATGAAGCCAAATGACACACAAACACAACATAATGTACACATAGAACACCCTCCCATGGCTAAACACAAGGGGCTTGAAATAAAGCTTCCTAAGGGTGAAGGAGGACCAAGTACCCAATGGGAGACAAGGCTAGAGATGAAAATGCAAGCCTTCAACAAGGCAATAATTTTTCATATAAAAGCAACATAAATCCTCTTCACACCCCAAATCAAAATAGCCAAGCATGGCTAAATCCCTTATGACCCCCAAGAAAAATCAATGCTACTAGCCTACCATGGACCCCATAATCCATGGTGCATCCCTCTCTCCCAAGGAAAGAGACTCTACACCAAGAGGGCTGTCAAAATCCCTTCACCCATCAGGCCACTCTTCCCTCCCAAGGATGAGTGAGGCCTTAAACAAGAATCCCTTATACAACACAGAAAAAAAATAAGAAAATATACATACTGATTTTTACTTCACATGTCAACACTTCATACTCCAAAATCAACATTACCAACAAGAACATACACAATGCAATATGAACAAGAATCTTTCTTCAATATTTCATGGAAGCCATAAGAAAGACACCATGAAGGAGAAGTGTAAAGATTGAGAACTACCAACCTTGCATTAGATGTTATGGAAAATGAAAACTGAAGTAAAGCCCTTCCCCTTTTTTTCCTTCTTCCTTTTTCTCCTAAATTCCTTAGTAGTCTCTAGAGTTAGAGAGTGGGTGATTAAGAGAGATGTCTCCAATTTCCCCTCTATAATCAAAATCCTCCCATCCTTCCTCCCCTTGGAAGAAGTGTGAGCTCCTATTTGTCACTCTTCCCCAACCCTCACACATTACAAGAATAAAGGTTCTTTAAAGGATAGTGGCATGAGAAGTAGACAAGGTTTGTCCTCCCAATGAAAGTGATCTTCCTAAGGCATGCTTCCCATTAAGATTTTCGGCCATCTTGGATAAGTAACTTTTTGGAAGCTTCCCAAGGGCTAAATAAGGTATCCTATGGTCAAAAAGTCCCCTAACCCATAGGTATACAAAGTGGGCTAGTCAAAAATAGGATAAACTCAACCCTAGGTGGCCATATAACCCCTCAAAAACCCTAGTTAAGATTACATACGAATTTCAATGGATATGACTCCACCTTGGGCTCACAAACCAAGTGGTCCTTATAGGAAATAGAGCTAGGYACCTAGTGGGAAAGGTGGGTCCTCAATMTTTCYAAGTGGACATGCCATGAYACATCATTTTTACAACAAGTGTGCCAATTGGCACTACGTAACACATCACAACACACTTGGCAAGTCCACTTGTAAATTTCATAATTTAAATGAATGCAAATGCAGATAAAATACACACCATACACTACACGAAGGAAATAACATTACAACAAGGTTTTGTCTCTTTAATAGACGCAACCTTGGCTTTACAAGATTCACACAGGGGTTAGTCATGATTCTCCAAACAAATTCCATGGCCATTATTTCCTGCACACTCAATTTAAACATCAGTAACCTCAAGAAGTATAATCATTGAAATTCAAGATGCAGAATCAACATTAACATTGATTTATCTATCCCATGAGGTACATTCTTTTAGTCTCTATAATCCTTCATCATAATTTTAATTGTCACTTTAATCATTGTTTTCAAATGAACAAATGTAAATTGAATCAGGGGAACATAATCTCATTAACTCAAATGTTGCACTAATCATTCTAGATCTATATAAATCATGATGTAGTATTTAACCAATTTACATAAGCATTAATTTTGTCAATTTGAAGTCATTTATCATGTAACCAAATCATCAAGCAATTTTCATAATAATGTCCTGAAGATTCATCAATATACTTCATCACCTAACCTTTAACCTTCACAAAATTTCACATCACAACAATAATTCAAACTATGATTAATCATTTTCCTAAGCAACTCATATCAACATATATATTTATAACTGAATTGTGACAACTTAGTATTCAGCTAAATAAATCATCAATATGTCAGTCCTAATGTATCACAGGGTTAACATTGTGAGTATAGAAAGCATCATAAAATGTAATGTATTCCTATCTACTATGATCGATCCTTGTCATGAGGGTAAAAATATTCTTAATTAATCATAACTTAAGCCAATTACTAGGTATAGCATTAAGATAATGGAAAAGATATGATGGGTCTAGGGTGAGGCCTCACATCTGGTTAAAAACTACATCATGATTTATATAGATCTAGAATGATTAGTGTAACATTTGAGTTAATGATATTATGTTCGCCTGATTCAATTTACATAAGCATTAATTTTGTCAATTTGAAGTCATTTATCAAGTAACCAAATCATCAAGCAATTCTCATAATAATGTCCTGAAGATTCATCAATATACTTCATCACCTAACCTTTAACCTTCACAAAATTTCACATCGCAACAATAATTCAAATTGTGATTAATCATTTTCCTAAGCAACTCATATCAGCATATATATTTATATCCGAATTATGACAACTTAGTATTCAGCTAAATCAAACATCAATATGTCAGTCCTAATGTATCATAGGGTTAACATTGTGAGTATAGAAAGCATCATAAAATGTAATGTATTCATATCTACTGTGATCGAAACTTGTCATGAGGGTAAAAATCTTATTAATTAATCATAAATTAAGCCAATTACTAGGTCTACCATTAAGATAATGGAAAATATATGGTGGGTCTAGGGTGAGGCCTCACAGATTTAATGTCTTGCATTATCTTCAACTTAACATTATCAAACATTTAATCAGTTACATGTCATCACTCTACACATCCTGACTTTGCAAGGTATAGGTTTTTCAAGTCTTCATACCTGTAACAAACTAGGTGCTTGATCACCCAAATATACTCTATTGTGTTCTCTAATCTCCCCCCCCTGAGGAGTGTATCCAAGCATCAAGTCAAGATAATGATATAGCTCTAATAATTATTGGACTGATGGATTCCTATTTTATTTAGTTCTCACAAATTGTGGTTCTCACCCCAAGCATACCTCTAAGATACTCAAAGCCATCTTTTGACAAATTTTTAGTGAATATATCTTCTATTTTCTCCTTTGTACTGATGTACTCCAATATCACTTCCTTTTGTGCAACCTTGTATCTAAAAAAGTGATACTCGATTGAAACATGTTTAGTCTTTGAATGCATAACAAAATTCTTTGACATGTTCATTATGCATATATTATCACAATGTATAATCACTGGTTCTTCAAAGATTATCCGAATTTCCTTTAGCACTTGTCTCATCCAAACAATCTGTATGCAATTTATAGTAGAAGAAACATATTATGATTCAGCAGTAGATTGAGCTATACAATCTTGTTTCTTACTCAACCATGAAACCAACCCTTTTTCAAGGGAAAATGCTCCTCCACTCGTGCTTTTTCTATCATCAACACTTCCTTCCCAATAAGCATCAGTATAATCATGTAGTGTAAAATCATCATACTTTTCATATCATAAACTGTATTTTAATGTCCCTTTTGGATATCTAAATATCCTATTAACTTTGACAAGGTGAGTCTCCTTAGGACCAGCTTGAAACCTCACAACAATTCTAACCACAATAGCTATGTCTGGTCTAGTGTGAGTTACATACTCCAAACCTCCAATCATGGATCTATATTTAGTCTAAAAAAAACTTTGAGTCTCATAAGTAGTAGTAAGCTCGAATTCAATAACCATGGGTGTTCCTATAGGTTTACAAACTTCCATTCAAAATTTCTTTAGAAACTCCTTAAGATACTTAGTTTGAGAGATAAAAATACCTTATTTACTTTGAGTAATTACCAAACCAAGGAATAACTTCATTTCACCAATCATAGACATTTGAAATTCACTTTTCATTTCCTCAGAGAGTTTGTTACTCATGTTAGCATTACCTCCAAAGATTATATCATCTACAAAGACTTCAATAATCAATATTACATCTTCACAATTTCTCAAATATAAATTACTATCTGCACTACCTTTTTTGAAACCAAGAAGTAATAAATACCTATCTAACTGAGCATACTATGCTATAGGAGCTTGTTTCAGACCATACAAATCCTTCTTGAATCTGTAAACCATGTCCTCATCATCTTGCAAAGGAAAACAATTAGGTTGTTCAATATATACCTCTTCCTCTAAGTTTCTATTTAGAAATGCAGACTTCACATCTGTTTGATATACCCTAAAGTATTTTTGTCCTTAGTTCTTGGAACCAATTCCCAAGTTTTTTTTTTCTCTATCTTATCTAATTCATCCTTCATTTATTTGATTCATCCTCACATGCCTCATCATTATTCTTAGATTCTACTTCTAAAATTAAACAAAGCTCATTTATAGATTTAGACCTTGTCATCATTCCCTTATTAACATTATCAATAATCTAATTCTTAGGATGATTCATCTTAACATACCTTGGTTTCTTTTGTGCTTCAATAGGCTCATCCAAGCATATCTCAATCTCAAGATTTTTTTCACTCTCTTGACTTTCAATGTTTTTTCCATTCTTTGGAATCTCACTCGGAAACCTCTCATCAATTTTTACATTAGTACTTTCAACTATGTTTCTCAATCTCAGATTGCAACATTTATAAGCCTTTCTTCTAGTAGAATAGCCAAGGATAAATCCTTCATCACTTTGACCATCAAACTTCCCAATTTTATCATCTCTTTTGATATAACACTTTTTACAGTAGGAGCATAACCAAACCAAAGTTCATCTGGTGTCTTATCCTTACCTTCTTTATTCTAAAATATGTTCAAAGTGTAGAAAATAGTACCGACTTCCTCTCTCTAATGCATATATAAGATACATTACCTTCTAGATATATTTTCCTCTCCACATACAGTATATTTCTATTTCTTCTTTCCACTATTGCATTCTGCTGAGATGTCCTAGGAGCACAAGTCTGTCTCTATATCCCTGGCTTTTTGTAGTAAGGATTGATTAAGTCTAATTTAAATTCTCCACCTCTTTCTTACCTCAATCATTTTATCTTAAGGCCTTATTCATTCTCAACTTTTGCTTTGAAAATCTTGAACTTATCAAATTCTTCAGATTTTTCTTTGATAAATAAAACCCACATCATCCTAGAATAGACAAAAATAAAAAGTATAAATTACCTTTCACCATAGTAAGATCTAGTCCTTGTATGACCAAAAATATCCATATGTACCAGATCCAACTTCCCTCTTGCTGAAAAATATTTTCTTAGAAATATTCTCTTACTTTTGTTTCCCATAACACACTCTCTACATATAGTGTTAGTAGGTTTCACAATTCTTTTAAAATCTCTGACTGCATTAGTGTTACTTTCCTTTACAATATTATAAAAATTTATGTGACAAAATCTTCTATGCCAATAACCAAATTTCATCTATCTTTGAAAAAAATAGGTTATGTTCGTAGTATTAAACTCAAACACATTACCTCTTGACTTAGTACCTAATGCGATCAAGTTTCTAGATTGTCCTCTGATAGTTTGTTTTCCATCCATGAGCTACAAATTATATCCCTTGTCTAAAAGTTTTCCAACACTCAACATGTTGTACTTAAGTCCATCAACAAGTAAGACATCATATGTGTTAGTTTTACCATCAAGAGAGATAAAACTAACTCCAATGATCAACTTAGGAGTGTTTTCACAAAATATGACTACACCACCATCATATCTATTCAGTTGAACAAATTTATCCTTATCACCAATCATATTATGTGAGAAACCACTATCAATGATCCATTGTGATTTCTTTTCAACATGCAAAATTAGATCTTTTTCTTCATGAATAGGTTATGTTGGGTCTCAAAATTGTAATTTGGAAAATGGAATTTTTTTTTAATATTTATAATCCAAAACCTACAATTATGGCCAATGAATAGGAATCACCCAAAAAGAGCTAATTCATCTTCTCTTTAGGCTTTGCAAAACCTGGGTGGGTAAACCCGCTAACTTTACCAACTTATAAATGAAAGGAAGATTTAACACTAATTAATCCAAATTAAATATGAACCCTAAAACATACTTCATAAAATAAATAATTGAATCATCAAAAGATTAGTCCCTTATCCATTGGGCTATGGAGTCAATTTTCATTAGGCTATTATGTACCTTCTACAAGATAGTCTAAAACTATTATTAAATTATCAACCAGCCAAATCTATTAATGTAGTCATATAAAGGCTCAAGACACATAACCAATTCAATTTAATTTAATTCCATAGATAGAAACCAACTGAATATTAATAATAAGACCATGTATTTGTTATGCTTCACTGATGCTCAAACAATATGTGATATTTGAAAGAAAAACACAAGTCTTGAAGATGGTAATTAAAACTATAATTTAATTATCGTGAAGGAAAGAGACTAAAAAGAAACAAGAATACCCAACCGAAAATTGAAAAGAATAAAAGTATGATTATATTTATGTATCTCCAAATACTGTAATCTACCCCACAATACTATCCACCATAACTATTTATACTCTACCAAAAATGGTTGTGATTTCCTCAAAGAGGAAGCGACAAGCATCAAACCGTTATATATGTCATTTTAAGTAATTACATCCAAATTCCACAACCCTATGGAATCCAATCATTACATATTACCAAAAGGGAAGTATAATAATCACTATTAAAAAAGGCAGTGCTTAGTCTATACGAAATCCACCAAGTAGTCAGTTCATCTCATATTGGAACTGTTCCTGGTCAAAATTGTGCTCCTCAAAATTGACACGCAACTCTACCTTGTCCCGTTCCAACTCGAGCTCAAAAATATATCTTTGGTACCCAGCACAACTGATAGAAAGGTCCTAAGAAGCATACATGAGATCATTCATGTTTTCCTATTGATTTTCTTTATCAAAATCAAAATCTGGTTGGAGAATTAGACATGGATTTTTATTTGACGTTCCTTCAACTATTGGAAAACCCATTATGCTATCTAAATTAAGATAAAACTCTATTTTTTAAGAAGTCGCTATCAAAAGTGCCTTATAAAGAGATCAATCACCAGCTTGGAAGTCACATTAAAGCTTGAAATAATGTTTCACGTAAGGTGGCCTACCTTGGCAAAGTAAGAAAAATAAATGCTAATGAATCACAACTCATCCTTCGCAGTATTTTACTTCCTTGATGTATTATCAAAATCTTACCATATATTACATGTTGGTAATCTCATTAATTAGTCCCTTTTATGCCCCTTGATTTCAAAATGGTACACCTGCAAAAATCCACTTGGCATCATCACTTTGATTCCTTACTGATAATTGCTAATTGTTTTGCACCACCTCTTTAATGACATGATATCCTAGGTATGATGCAATATCGCTAAGGCTTAATTACTAAGTTAGTGAAATATTGAATGTGTTTCTATTCCACAAATATCCTTCTTCACGGTATGAGACATGGTGGTGTCACTATTTCACAAACATCAATTTTGCTCACCTATGAAATACCGACAACTAACTTTCAGACTTGTATCAAAGAAAAATAAGCATATTTAAAAATATAAATAAGAGAAGGTTGATTATTCAAAATTGGTTCCATCATTGTTTCATTCTGGTGGATACATATCCCCTGTGGATATAGAAAGAATTTAGTTATCTCTTGGAAGAAGTAGACTGCATCCTTTTTTTCTAGACGTAGAATCACCCTTACCCTTGTAGGGCGTGGTAGCCTCTAGCCACAAAAACATAAATCCATTAATTTCCTATATCAAAAACCCTATTCTAAGAGCATCTCCAAAATATGATAATGCACATCCTATTTCAGATGTTCCAAAATATACTCATCTTTCTGCAGACACAAAAGTAAGGTTTTCCCTTTGATTTTTTTTTGGGTTGAGAAGTGAAAAAATTATGAAGTGTTTGGATATCATTACTTCTTTGTTTGTCCCAAAAGTTTAGTTTTTCAATTATCCCTTCAATCATAATGTCATACATCTTCATCCAAATAGAACCATCTCCTTCATATATTCCTTGTTCTCTTGTGCTTTGGTCTTGAGAAATATTATTATTATGCCTGTTAAGAGTGTTTATGTCCTTGGGATTATCATACGAAGTCTCTTTCTTAAAGATGCAAAAAGTTCATGAGCCTTTTCATTTACCTCTATGTTTGCAATGTTACAACTTTCTTCTTCATATAATGGATTTGAATAAACCTGAATATTACCCCTCTACATTCCCAAACAAACTTCCTTTTCCTTGTCCTTTTATTTCTTGATCAAACAAGGGATTAGTCATCATATGGAAGTGGTCATCTTTAACTTATTCTTGATCATCATATGTCGCATTCGTGCAGGAGGAGCTCTCTTTGGATCTAGTTGTTATGTTCATATTCCAATCATACAAAGGTGTACCATATTTTGCTTCATAACTACCACTTTGGTATGCAGAATAATAGTTAGGGTATCTCATTCTATTGTCCTATGTATTTCGACACCCATATATGCCTCTATATCTTTTGTAATTCTAACTACTATTTAAAGGATCATGATGTAATTAAGAAACCCTTGGCTCAGGTTTTAATATTCTCACCCTGCCATACTTTTCAACTTTTTCAGTGTTATCTACAGTTTGGAAATCTTCATACAAACTCACATGGTTTTCCATTATTATCTTAAAACTCATTTCCTTATAAAAAAGAACCAAGCTACATAAATAGTTCACATGCATCATTAGGTTTCATACTATCGGGAAGCCTTCTAATCATTTTAGAGAACCTAAGATTGAATAGGGGAACCATTTAATTTGTCTGAATATGAAGATGTGTGAACTTTGTAAGTAGGAAAAAATCACTTACCTTTTCCCCAAATTGTTTTATGAAAATTAATTTCAAGCCTTCCCATGAATCTAGAGAATATGGAGTCAAATAAGAAAATCATTCTTATCATCACCTCCCAAGGACTAAACAAATAATTTTATTACAAAATCTTCATGGTTTATATTGTGATTCTCCATCAAGTACTCAAATTTCATTATATGTTCATCTGCTAATTCCTGATCTAGGCCACTGGATTTTGGAATATTTTTCCTGATATTATCTGGGATAGAATTTGGGAAACCCAAGACTCTATTGAAATCAAATGGTTTGTACCTTTCAATCTTGAAATCTCTTTCATGGTATAATTTGATTGATCACATAACATGGCTATATTTTTAGCCGTGCATGGATGCGCATATGAATACATCTTCAAAAATTTTAAAATAGAAAGGAATCAAAACTATATTAAAGCTTTAGAGTCTCTACCTCTCTAGTAAGAGGAAATGCTAAAAATCTTCTGGGTTCACTAATCCAAAAAAGTCACCCCTTTCTTATTATTTTGAACAAGAAGCGAAAAATTCTATATTTAAAAAACCTTTGAATCTTTCTAATGATTTAACCAACCGTTCCCTAGTAGAGTCACCAATCTATTAGGTCTCAAAATTCTAGTTTGGAAAAAAGCACAAATTCTCAATATTTATAATCCCAAACCTACAATTATGGCCAATGAAAAAGAATCACACAAGAAGGGATAATTTATCTTCTCTTTAGCCTCTACAGAACCTTGGTACGTAAACCCCCTAACATTTCCAATTTAGCAATGAAAGGTAGATTTAACACTAATTAATCCAACTTAAATATGAACCATAAAAACTACTTCATAAAATAAATAATTGAATCATCAAAAGATTAGTCCCTTATCCATTGGGTTGCAAAGATAACTTTCATCATGCTATCATGTACCTTCTACAAGACAGTCTAAAACTATTATTAGACCATCATCCATCCTATTCTATTAATATAGACATATTTTTAGAATTTAATCTTTCCTTGGTGATATATGTAATTAAAGGATAAACCAAGGTATCCTATTTTGTATTTTTCCTCTAGTCCATGTAGGAGGACATGTCACATTTTTGTATTTCCTTTAATAAGGAAATTAGATATTCCTCCTTAAGAGGATTCCTACACATGGCATACACTTAATGTGAATGTGGCACTCATAGGATATGGGAGTTACATGCAGGCTCCTTCACTCTTCTCTATTTTAGAGATGCTTCTCACACACTTCAGAAGGTTGGTTCTCACAAGTTGGTTCTCATGGGATTTCTTCTCTCTTCTTCTCTCATTCTCATTCTTGCTCTCACAGTTTTGTAATCAGCTTCTTGCTCAAGCTCTCTCTCTTTCATTGCTTCTTGCCTCATTCATATTATTCACAAGGTGTTTTTTCTTGTTTTTTCCCCTTTCAAAATTCTTATGTACTTGCTTGTTCTTGTAGAATTTTGGGTGATCTTGGTGTTTGATCTTGATGGAAAATATCTCTCTCTCTGTCTCTCTCTGTATTTGGTAAAACTCTTCCTATCCACTCTCTCTTGGATTCTTTCCTTATCTTTTTCATTTTACTTTATATTTCTAACATGGTATCAGAGTTGATTTAATCCTTTTTTTTAAGTGTGCATGAAGGAATAGTTGAAAGATATCTCGGTTGTGAAGGAGAAATGAATTTTTTTCTTAATCTAACTCTTTTTTGAAGGTTTTCTTTTATTGGTTTTTGCAAATCTTTTATTTTTTTAAAACCTTTTCTGGATGGCTTGCCGCCGGATCTAAGTGGTTTTCATCTCTTTTTTCAAGTTATTTTAAAGATCTAATCTCTCCCTCTATCGAGAAACCACAAGGGATTTTTATTTTGCATATTATATATTGAATAATTCTAACTTTAAGCTCTAGATTTATATATTTAATCTGTATATCTAACATTTTTTATTGCAGGTCTAACATTATATCTCACTCAAATCTATTTCTTAATCTCTATTTTTAATATATCTTTGTATATTTATCAGAGTTCATCTGATTTCCAACTTCCTTATTTTGCAAGGTTATACTAAATTTATAGACTCTTATTCTTTCCTATCCATATTTATTTGATCTCTGTATTATCTCAGGAAATCTTCATTTATCTCTGTTTTTTGTATCGTAGCATTTGTATCTTCTCTTTCTTCTTCTCACTATATTGGGAGATTTGATTTTCTCTTGGTGAATTTTTTCCCTTGGTGCTTGAATCACAACACCCCATTCTCTCTTAGCTACTTGACTGCCTTCTACTTGTAGCTCTCTCCCTTACCTCTTGAGAAAACTCAGTGGTGTTCTTGCGCTGTCCTGTATATATCTTTACCTTGCGCAACTTAGTTCACATTTCTTTGTATTTATTAAAACCTTCTTCCTTGTGCATTTTATTATCCTTTGTTGGCTATTTAAACTTTCTTAGCCTTTTCTTTACTTTGTCTTTGCACGACCCATTTACTCCCCTGCACAGTACCTTGCACTGCCTTTCTAGCAACTTCATTGCACAACATATTATAATTAGTGAAACTTCCATATTATTCTCTTATTACGCACAAGATTTCTCTGTTGTTACTGTAGAAATATATTAAACTTTGTCTGCATTCTTTTGCTCATATAATATCATTCATACTCCTTGCGCAGCAACATCTTTTTTCATTGCAAATACATTGCACAACTATATCATATTCATTGCATTTGGTCTTTTTAACCATCCTTTTCATTTTACATTGGTTGCAACTTGTTAACAGTAATAATATTGGCGCTGTAAGTTCATAGAATTCCTTTCGCATCCCTTTCATTCTACTTTAATTACAAACTGGTATCTAGCGTAGTATTCTGCTCCCCTTCTTTTCTTTTCTTTCAGCGCAGCTCTTTCCTTGCTTGTCTTTCAGTGCATCATAGTTTCAGCGCAATACTCCCTCCTCACCAGCGCAACTTTCCCTGCATTTCATTTAGCTTGGTCTTTGACTGCAGCCCATTATTTTTTAGATTCATTCTTACATTGCACAGCCATTTATTTTTATAGATTATCATAATTGTAGACTATTATTGTATAGATTCTTATAAGTATTATTTACATTATGCAATAGTTTATTGGTCTTTTCATTGTTGAAACGTTTCTACATATTCTCTGATCTCTTATTATCTCTGTGGTTTTTCCAATTCAAAATCTAGTTTGAACGATTCCTTATTAAATTTGACTCATTATTTTATTATTAACCATTTTTTTATTCAATATTATTCAACTTATTTGGATATCTTAAATATTTATCTCATTAGTTCCATTAAAATATTTTTCATAAGTTTAATTTAATCCTTATCTAAGTTTATTTAAAATTTATCACTTCTAACTTGTATTTTAAGCTTTTAAATTTTGTTTAATAAAAAAGTTTAAACATCAATACATTTTGTCTACTTAATATTACTTCAATTCATTTCATTCCTAAGTTATTTATATCAATTCTGACCATATTAAATTGCTCGTGCATTATTTCATTGCAATTAAAATTTGTTTCTCCATTTTAATTAAAAATAATAATTTTTTTTTTCAAATATATGTTTATCTATTCGTATTGTGATTAACATTAAGTTAAATTTACTTTCATTGATCTTTATCATTATATTTTCATTGTAATCATCTCCATTTTAGTTAATCTAATAATTTTTTCTTAATTAATAATGCCAACATTGATTCTAGAGATTAAATTAAATGGTTCTAACAATTTGGTAGGGAAATATTTCATTTTAATTATTATTCGTAAGAAAGAAGATTATGTTCTTTAAACAAAGGGGGTAAACATTTATTTTCCCTAACTTTCCTTGTGTTCATGCTTTTCAATTATGTGATTTTTTATTAAGAAAAAAAAAAGGAAGAAAAGTAATATATGATTGATTCAAACCTCTTAAAGTCATTGATGATGTTAAATTATAGTTTGTTCAAGTATTATCATACGACATTTCCCTCTAGTGAATTTATCTCATTATTTAGTATTAATTTCTATCAATTTTATATGATCTATTGTTCTGCACTTAGGTGCATCTTTTATGGGTTCATTTTTGTTCCATTTGTAAGTTGCACTGGGTTGCACTTACTCAGTTGATGTTTATCAACTTGTTCCATTTGTAAGTTGCACTGGGTTGCACTTACTTAGTTGATATTTATCAACTTATTTTATTTGTAAGATGCAGTGGATGCACTTACTTAGTTGATGTTGATCAACTTGTTCAATTTGTAAGATGCAGTGGATGCACTTACTTCAGTTGATTTTGATCAACTTGTTCCATTTGTAAGATGCAGTGGATGCACTTACTTTAGTTGATGTTGATCAACTTGTTCCATTTGTAAGATACCGTGGATGCACTTACTTTAGTTGATGTTGATCAACTTGTTCTATTTTTTGGATGTACTTACTTCAGTTGATGTTGATCAACTTGTTCCATTTGTAAGATGCAGTGGATGCACTTACTCCAGTTGATGTTGATCAACCTGTTCCATTTGTAAGATGCATTGGATGCACTTACTTTAGTTGATTTTGATCAACTTGTTCCATTTGTAAGATGTAGTGGATGCACTTACTTCATATGATGTTGATCAAATTGTTCCATTTTTAATTTGCATTGGGATGCCCTTACTTTAGTTGATGTATATCAACTTGTTCCATTGATTGTTTTTCTCTTTGTGAAGTTGTCGTTCTTGAAATCCTTCTTGAATTTTGTTAGATTTCTCATATGTTTGGCAGGTATATGGTTCTCTCTCATAATCCTTAGTTCAATTCATTTAGCATATTTAAACTTAATGTTGGTTTATATTATTATCTCCTTAATGGTTCATTACTTATGGTACATGATTGTAGTCATGTTTGGCAAATCATTTCTTAGCTTGAGTTGGTGTTTGAGTAACATGTTCCACTTATTTATCTTTGTCTCTCTCATACTTATATGCATCTTCTACTGTTGTGATAATATCATGCATTCTTCATTTCTTCAATTGTGAGTTATGAAGGTGGTGTCTTGATCACCCATTTGATCTTATATGACTTATTAATGGACTGTCTATATCCATGTGATTGATGCAATGATGTTGTGGGTATGTTTAGTTTGTGTTGTGTGTTGTCATTTATGCATCAGTATGTTTAGTTTGAGATGAGAGGATGGATGATGTTTATGTCACTTTGATATTTTTGTGTATCTTTGTTTCATGAGTAGCTCTTGTACTTTTTGATGAAATCTCATACTTTTCCTTAAAGATATTTTCTGAGGTAAAAGTTTCAAAGTTACACTAACTTGAATGTTAGATGCAATTCTTCTTGTGGATAGTTTCCTTAGTTCATCTTTTTCATTTCTATGTTTCTTTGTTTTAGGTGAACCTTCAAGGCCCACTTATGAAATAAATTCCTCTTCACATGTCCTATAGCTTTAAGATGACTACCTCAAGACTTGAATCAAGAAAATCAAATCTCTTCCTTATATTGAAGACCAAGTTATAGATTTTGTAAAGAGACATTTCATTCTCATTGTAAAAATTTGAATTTAATTCCCTCGTTGTATACTCCCCAAGTAAAGATTAAAGGGGGGGGGGTGTTAGAATTTATTCTTTCCTTGGTGATATATGTAATTAAAGGATAAACCAAGGTATCCTATTTTGTATTTGTCCTCTAGTCCAAGTAGGAGGACATGTCACTTTTTTGTATTTGCTTTAATAAGGAAATTATATATTCCTCCTTAAGAGGATTCCTACACATGGCACACACTTAATGTGAATGTGGAATGCATAGGATATGGGAGTTACATGCAAATCCCTTCACTCATCTCTACTTAAGAGATGCTTCTCACACACTTTGGAAGGTTGGTTCTCACAAGTTGGTTCTCATAGGATTTATTCTCTCTTCTTCTCTCATTCTCATTGTTTCTCTCACAATTTTTTAATGAGCCTCTCTCTCTCTCTCTCTCTCTCTCTCTCTCTCTCTCTCTCTCTCTCTCTCNTTTTTTTGTGTGTCTCTCTCTCTCTCTCTCTCTCTCTCTCTCTCTCTCTCTCTCTCTCTCTCTCTCTCTCTCTCTCTCTCTCTCTCTGTATTTGGTAAAACTATTCCTATGCACTCTTTCTTGGATTCTTTCCTTATCTTTTTCATTTTACTTTATGTTTCTAACACATATCAAGGCTCAAGTGATACGACCATTTTAATTTAATTTAATTCCATTAATAGAAACCAACTGAATAGTAAGAATATGACCACATCTTTGTTATTCTACATTGGTGCCCAAACACAAGTCTTGAATATGGTAATTAAGTCTATAATTTAATTATAGAGAAAGACTGAGACTGAAAATAAACAAGAATACACAAATCAAAATTCAAAAGACTAAAAGTCTGATTATATTTATGTATCTTGAAAAAAATGTAGTCTTCCCCACAATACAATCCACCATTACTATATATAATCTCTACCAAAAATGGTTGTGGTTTCCTTGAAGAGGAAGCGATAAGCTTCCAACCGTTATACATGTCATTTTCAGTAATTACATCAAAATTCAACAACCCTAGGGAACCCAATCGTTACATATTACAAAAAGGGTAATTTCATAACAACTATTAAAAAAGGCGGTGCCTAGTCTATAGCAAGTCCATCAAGTAGTCGATTCATCTCATCTCAAAACTTTTCCTAGTCAAAATCATCCTACTAAAAAATGACATGAAACTCTTTCTTATCCTGGTCCACCTCTAGCTTGAAAATGTCTCTCTAGTACCCAACATAACTCGTAGAAAGGTCCCAAGAAGTAGACATGAGATCATTCTAGATGTCTTGATGATTTTCTTATCCAAAATCAAAATTTGGTTGGAGAATCAGACATGGATTTTAATTTGACATTCTATCCACTATTGGCAAACCCATTCTACTATCAAAATATAGTTAAATATTTGTGTTGTGTGAAGTCACTATCAAAAGCATCTTATAAAGAGATGAGTCACCAACTTGGCAGCCACATTACAGTTTGAAAGAATGTTTCACGTAAGGTGGCTTACCTTAGAAAAGAAAGAAAAATAAATGCTAATGAATCATAACTCACCCTTTGCAGTATTTTCCTTCCTTGATGTCTTTTCCAAATATTACCGTAGATTACATGTTGATAATCTTATTAATCAATCCCTTTTATGCCCCTTGATTTCAAAATGGTACACCTGCAAAAATCTACTTCGCATCATCACTTTTATTCCTTACTCATAATTTCTCATGGTTTCGCACCACCTCTTCAATAACATGATATCCCAATCAGGGTACAATGTAGCTAAGGCCTAATTTCCAAGTTAGCAAAATATCGACTACGTCCCTATTTTGGAAATATCCATCTTCATGGTATGCGACATGGTGGTGTCACTATTTTGCAAAGATTATTTTTTCTCACATGTTAAATAGCGACTATCAACTTCCAGACTTGTACAATTGTAAAAAGAGCATATTTAAAAAAAAAAGTTAGGAGAAGGTTGAATTTTAAAAATTGGCTCCATTAATAGAAATAAAACCAATTTCATTTCCATCTTTCATAGAATCATCATCAGACACACCTTCACAAGCATAGCAACATTCCTCATTCTTGGAGTAATTAGACTTGTAAAATTTAGGCTTATGCTTAGGAACCCTTGTAGAACAACTAGATGCAAAATTACCAATCTTATTACAAGAACAACATTTCAGGGGTAATTTTCCTTCAAACTTACCCTTACCTCTCTTTTCCATTTTTTCTATTAGAGCCACAAGTTCTTCCAATTTCCTTTCTTTTTCTTCGATCTCTGTTCACTCATTAGCATACTCTCTAAGCTCTTAATGTCTATTACTTTTGCTAGTGCTCGCGAGGCTTGATAAAGTCCTTTTTTTTAATTATGAATAGTAGCCTTAAATGAAGACTCTACTCTGGGTAATGCATCATGTAACTCTGCAGTCTCAAAAGTGGTCAGTTTAGCAATCGAGACTTCTCTATTGAAATTATTTGTCAGTACTATGATTTCCTCTACCACTTTCACTTTAATCTTGTAGGAAGGTGTCAAAGATCTAAGAATATTTGGAATCACTTCATCTTCAATATATGTGCCTCCTAAGTTTTGGATTCAAATAACATCCTCTGTAACCCTCTGTATATATGCTTTGACATTCTCGAAATCTGGCATCCTCAGATTCTCCATTTTAGCCTTCCAATTCTATAGTTTTTTCTTTCTTAGTGTAGTGATCTGCTTTATATAGAGCATGTAGCCTTGTCATAATCTTGTGAGTTGAAACAAGATATTTAACCTCTGTAAACTCTACCTTAGAGAGCACACTTATCAATGCCTCCCTTGCAACCATATTACAAGAAAATAGTTTATTTAATTCCTTAGTAGAATTTCCTAATTCATAAACTACCTTGACTGATTCATCCTTCTTTGTAATCATCGAATAATAAATTCCCAAGGAGATTAGATGAGTTCTTATCTTGTTCTTCTAATTGAAAAAATTCTTAGCATGAAATTTTGCACTCTCCTTCCTATAGTAAGCCATCTTAGAATCACCTCAAGTGGTTAAGCTTTCTCTTAGAAGACCACAAAGTATGATACCAATTCTTAAGAATAATACAACTAAGAGGAGGAATAATCATTTGTATTCCAGATGATTAAAATTAAAATTTTAAACCAATTAGTTAATAAAAATATGAACACTTCAAGAAAAAAACCATAACACAAGTATTTTATTTTTGAGGAAACCTTGTTAAGGGAAAAACCTCGGTGGGGAAGAAACCAAAAAAATAATGCACTAGAAATATTGTATCACTGTTAGGAGATCTAGCCCTGTTAGGAGTTGATTATTACATCTAGTACAAGTCCCTATTACATTACATACCTTTTACGAGTCTTCTCAACCGTGTTAGGAGTTGAATGAAATGATAAGCTCACTACCCGAGAAAGTTTCCCAAAGAGAAGGTTAAATCTACCTTCTGGATTGATTGTCCAAAGGGAAGTATAAATGTATACTTATAACACTGAACTGACTGATAACAACTTCCTTTCCTTTTATAGTTGCAACGAAGTGCATTACAAATATAATCACTAGTCTACATCTACTAGAACTCACATCTACATGCTCATAGCATCCAATTCATCTAATCCATACTTTTACAACTCAAGATGCTACTTTCCTTTATATAAGTTAAAATAAGAAATTAGGTTAGCATGTTAATACTTCCCCAATGCACAAAAAATTACATAGACCCTTTCTAAGATAGACATGATAGCTTACACACTGAATTTAAAAATGTAAATCATCAGTTACACATCGAGATCCATAAATCATGCTCACGAATCATTAAGCATGTTACATCTCTTTGGTCGGACCCAAATAGGTCTTCTTTAGTCCACACACTCTAGATAATGTCATCAAGAATATAGAGACACAAGAATCATAGAGAATTTTCTCCCATGTATATTGTATCCTTCCTTAAGCTCACACACTATGACCCATGCTCACATCCAAGTTATTTCAAAAAACTCAGAGACCATCTATGTCATAATCCTTTGTTACTGCACTATAACCACTCTTCATCAAAATAGCTATAACTCATGCAAATATCAGCAAAATATATAGCAACCTTAGACATAAGGTATAAATTCATTCTTCTACATAGGTCCATGCTTTCATGCTCTCATACGTCATACACTGTCTATACATATCTGTTAATATCGCATGTCCCTGTGATAACCAGTCTTTCTAAGACTTTTAATGCATCCAACTAAAACATATATTGACATTAATAACAAAACATGAATGTCAACACCAATCTTGAAGATGGTAATTAAATATATAATTTAGTAATTGTGAAGGATAGAGATTCAAAAGAAACAAGAATACACAACTCAAAATTCAAAAGACTAAAATACTGATTATATTTATGTATCTCTAAAAATTGTAATATCCCCCACAATACTAACCAACATTATTCTATATACTCTGTACCCAAAATGGTTGTGGTTTCCTCGAAGAGGAAGTGACAAGCGTCCAACCGTTATACATGTCATTTTCAGTAATTACATCAAAATTCCACAACCCTATGGAACCCAATCATTATATATTACAAAAAAGGTTTATTTCATAATGACTATTAAAAGAGGTGGTACTTAGTGTATATGAATTTCATCAAACATTCCTCATTCCTATAGTAATTAGACTTGTAAAACTTAGGTTTATCCTTAAGAACCCTTGTAGGACATCTAGATGCAAAATGACCAATCTTATTACAAGAACAACATTTCAAAGGTAATTTTCCTTCAAATTTACCCATACCTCTCTTTTCCATTTTTGCTATTAGAGCCATAAGTTTTTCCAATTTCCTTTCCTGTTCTTCTATCTCTGTCCACTCATCAACATACTCTTCAAGATCTTCATGTTTATTTATTTTGTTAGTGCTTGGATAGATTGATAAAGTCCTTTTTTCATTGGTAATAGTAGCCTTGAATGCATACCCTACTTTGGGCAATGCATCATGTAACTATACAGTCTCAAAATAGGTTAGTTTAACAATCGTGACTTCTCTGTTGAAATTCTTTGTCAGTGGTATGATTTCCTCTATTTCTTGCACTTTAATATTGTAGGAAGGTGTCAAAGATCTAAGAATCTTTGTGATCACTTCATATTAAGTATATGTGCCTCCTAAGTTTTTGATTCTAGTGTTGGTTCCTTTTTATGTTGTAATAAAAACAACAACAACCTCTTCCCTTTATGACTATTTTTATAGAGGACCCACCTCCAAATATTTTTTCATATCACAAAAGGACCAACTAACAAGCACTCTCTTAATACTTCTAGTCTTTAGATCTTGCTACACCAAGGGGGGATACCATGTAATACCTTTTAATATATCTAATCTCCAGTACTATCAGGCAGTAATGTCACAATAACTCAACATGACCGGGAAATACTAGATAATGGGATAATTATCCATTGAACATCAACGTTGAAATGGAGCATGAGATATAAATTGTAAAAAAATTACACAAATGTAGACTTAATGGATTTAAAATTTTTACTTATAGGAAAACATAGCCAATGTGTAACTAGATATGCAATAAAATAAAACTTATTAGCTTTAGATTAGTGCTTTATCCATTGGGCTAGATTCTGACTCAAATATAGTATGCTAAAATTAATGTTCACCAGAGATTTCAAATAATAACCCAACCATCGCAAAACCCCTACTAATAATAGAATCCTAGCATGTGTTAGATGAATCTATGCATAAATCAGAGCCTAATTTAATATGTTCCTAGACCAAAACTCTCAACTTATTTTATTAGACATAGAGAAAACTATGCTAATGAATCAGAAAATTCATAACTCATATGACAGATAACCTAGGAGAGATTGGAATTTAATATTCTTGTATTAAATTCATAAAATCTTATTTTAGTATACAAAAAGTACTTAGAGATAACCTCTTCAATAACCTGCAAAAGATCTCTCAACATTTTTCTTCTGAATTCCTACAATATCTAGTAAAAACTATACTATCTTTCTCCTCTTGACTGAAATCTTTACAAAAGTCATTTACAATACAAATTTTGCAGGCCCTTCCAATGATCTTGGGAATCCTTTTATAGATTAGGATTGCAACAAGCTTCAGATAATTTAGAATAAGGACAAAAACAATGACTTACTAATAAGACAAAATAGCTAATGGAGTGATAACCACTCTTGTTACAACAGATGTTTGACATATTTTGTCTTCTAACTATTTGGTACTTGTATCTACTTCAAATTTTTTTAGCATGAGCCATCTGGAGTCAATTGTCTTTAATGTTGGTGATGTAAGATCTTTACTTTTAACTCTATCAACCAACCTATTGGGCTTCATTATCCACTTGTATGCGGTCATCTTCTCCTGGATCAACTATTGTGTACTTTTCTTTCCAAGAAGTTTACACCTCATCACTTGGCCAGTTGAATCTAAGGACCTCATCCTTTTTGTTGTTAATATCCTTCTAGGTGGTATATGCCTTCTCAATCTCATCTGACCAAAATGCAAAAAATGCTCTGGCCTTGCTAACTATCTTAACTATTTGAATAAATAGCAGTGTACTTTCCAAGGTTATTAAGCTATTGGTTCTTACTGCTAGTTCCTCACTCATTTTTCAATGCCATAATGCTTCATTTTGAATGTCTCCATTCTTCTTAAAAATATTTGGGAATATTTCATATCTATCCTTTGAATATTCCTTATTCAGGTCCATTACTTTCCTTAAGACAATGGTCCTTCTTATGTCCATGTGCATGAGCCATTTCACACATTTATGGGTGCTAGTAAAAACATATCAACATTGTTCTCCTTCTTACAAGTGGTGTGGAAGAATTTCAACTATCCTCCCTTCCCTTTCCATTTATTTACCAATTGGTCAAAAATGTCCTTATCTACATTGTATTCATTCATTATGCTATCAATTTTCTTTCCTTGTGCATAGATGGTAGTAGGCACCAATTCATGTGTACAATGCATAAGGGTGTTGTGTATCTTATATGCATACTTTTTCTTCACCCAAGCCTTTGCTTCTCTGAAGGTTGTAGAGTGTTCAACCCATTCTTTCCTTGACTTCTCCAGCTCTGTCCTCTCAGCAATCAATTTGGCTTTCTCTTGCTCCAATTCCTCTACTGTGGTTGGGTTTTATGGTGCAAGGGATGGAGGATAAGTAATAATAGGACCTGATGAGGAAGGTTAGTGGGGATCTTGAGTGATCATCTTTTGAGGCACAAACTAAACTATTTGTTTTTGCTCAAGGAGTGCAATCCTCTTGTCCTTTTCAATTGATTTAATCCTCTCATCATTGTAAGCCTTCATAACAATCTCATATTTTTGTGTTAGTATTTTGAATGTCTCTTCTTCTCTCTCTGGCACCTTTAAAATTAATTTCTTTTGTATAGAGTGAGGTTTTCTGCTTCCACCCCTGAAGTATCTGAAACTCTTCTCACAATAAGGCTACCTGCCTGTTCAACTTGATCGTCCTCTTCAGATACCTTATGGATTTTATTTATCATATTCCACATGACAAGGGCTGCATGACCTTCACTAAATTTCATGCCCTTGGATGCTTGTCTTGCCTCTGCCTCATTATCATAACCAGTCTTTGTTTCCTTTCTCACAACATCAAAGATAATAACTTCTGCAATATCCCACTCTGGAAGTATTAGTACTCCTTCCTTCCTTACTCAGGAGTTATCTTTTAAAACTTGGATACCATTTCTTGTTTGATCTCATTCTCAATCTCTTCCTTTCTCATTGTAGATTGCTCATTTTGTTTTTGTTGGCATTTTTGTTTAAATTCATCTATGTGGGTTCTCCACAAAAACTGTAAGAATGCCTAGGCCTTGACAAAATTATCATCAGAAGGAAATTCATTGTTGGCCTATTCAGTTATGGGTTCCAATTCCTTCCCATCATATTCTACAAAAGTTAAATCTAATGAAGCCTGCTTTGGATTTTTAGGAATTCCTTCTTGTAGTTCTTGGGCTGTGAAAATTATTTGTCTACCATCTCCCATCTATAGAAATTGTTCTGCTACTACTTTTTCATCAACAAATACTGGAGATTGGGAAGGAGAATATACATTTTCTTGTGGTTGTTTTTTTCTCCCTCTATTCTTTTCCTTTTGGGGGATGGCAATGATTGGGTATGGGGGTCTAATGGCCTTTTTCCCATTTGATCTAGGGTCTTCTAAGTTTGTGGAAAGACTGTATTATACCCTCTCCTATGATAAACAACATATTTTTCAGGGGGAACATTGTTGGTAGGAGCTACCCTTCTCATCATTTCCTTTTCCCTTTCTGGCTCTGTTTGTAAAATCTGGGCCCTTTTCCGATTTAGTGCCTACATGATATCCTCAAACATTTCCATTAAAGATTCTATCTTTTTGGCCCAAGGCTGAAAATGTTTCAATGGGTCATACAACTTGTCAAAATGTTGCACAAAATCTAGGCTCTTTTTGTATGCCATCCAATTTTCCTTTTTTATTTCCTATTCTATCATATCAAACTCATTTTTGATTATGTCCTCTAGGAAATTGAATTGATGATTCAGCACCAGGCACTTTGTCTTTTCTATAAACATATTTTTGATAAAACCTTTAGGATCAACACATCTTGATATTGTGGTACTCAAATGGTAAGGGGTCATATATGTATCTAGGTGTTTCCACCCTTCCTTTGTGATAATAAACTGATGGCCTGTCATAATTGTAGGAAAAATAGTTTGTTTCCCTCTTCCTGTTAATGCTTCTTCCTACAGACCTCCAATTTGTCTTAATATTTTTGCCAATCCCAACTTAACAGGTACTCTGTAGGGTATTACATAAGGGGTTCCCCTAAAGCCATAAACTCTGAAAATTGTTGACACTGGGTATAGAATAGCATTCCCCAAATATGCACTATCTTCAATTCCTGACTGTATTCTTTGGGTCTCAGTAATTACAAAAGTGTCAAAGGCATTCTAGGATCATCTTTCAGTAATAATGCCCTAATCCTAGCAGAAAAAACTTTATCAAAATTTATGTAACTAGCCTCCTTGTTGTCCCATGACATGTCTGTATTCCACAAATGTACTGGCATATCCTCATCATTTATAACCTTTTTCAATTCCATCTCCTTCTCAAAATAGTCTGCCCCTTTATACATAAACATGTACATCAATAAGGAATACCAAGTAAAATGACTAGTCACCTTGCTATCCTGGATGCCTATCAATCCCTCATGTATCAAGTCTGCTAGATATGGAGCAAAATAAAAAATTATGGCCAAATGGGGGTGCAAAATTTGTAACATCATGAACATATAATGGATAGGCATTTCTTCTCCACATCATCCCCATAGGTCTGACATAAAGCCCTGTATGTTCCTATGGTCGTAGGGGTGAAGTAGTCTAACTTGAAAAGTTCTTTAGTTCTTGGACCTACCATGATCATATCTCCAATTTTGTTGAAATATTATTTTAATGGTCCATTTCTCAGATAATCCTTTTGTGCTTCATATACTTCTATAAACTACTTAAAGTCAATTTTATCCATATGGGTATTCTGTCCACTCAACTTGAATACTTCCCTAATTTCTTATGCAGTTATATTGACCATGATCTGTCCATTCTTCTCCCTGACTACCATGTATACCTTGTCATACTTGTCTACCACTAGTAGAATTTGGGCAATAAATGACCAAGTGACTAAAAATTTTAGTCATGTGACTAAAATTTTTAGTCACATGACTAAAACTGATCATGTTCTACCCATTTTTTGCAATTCACAAATATAAATGACTAAATAAATGACCAATTTGGTCATCGGGTAAAATCACTACTAAAATGACTAAATAAATGTCTAAATAAATGACTAAATAAATGACCAATCTGGTCATCAGGTAAAATGACTAAATAAATGACCAATTTGCTCATCAGGTAAAATGACGAATTTGGTCATCGGGCAAAATGACCAAATAAATGACTAAATAAATGACCAAATATTTCAGTTTAGGTACCTAAAATGAACCTCAAATTTCAATTTGGTGCTCTTGGTTCACAATGTTTCATAGGTAG
>MU228112.1:127531-138664 GCA_018584345.1 Thuja plicata
TTTGCAATATGTTCCTCATCCAATATCAAAATCAAATTAATCAAAATACTCTTGTTACTAAGAACAAATGAGCTGAACTCATAAGAATTTGTATCAGCAAGATACTATTCAGTTTGTTGATTCCTTAGAGAGAGAATCAAAAGGTTAGCCTTCCTTGAGTTTAAACTCATAAAAAGAAGAAGGATAAGCATCCTTATGCCACTGTTATTTGTTATTACAGTCATAAGTATTTCTCTGTCAAGCTCTGTTTCAGAATTGTTTTCAGCCATCTGAAGAGTGGTATCTTGTTGATATAATCAGAAATATAATGACATAACAGTGAAGACCCAATCCACCATTTGAGGTTTACTTGAAATATAGTAAACTATCTAGGTAATACCTGCCTGAGTATGTGGAGCTCGAAAATGAAGAAGGATATTATCCAATCCATAGCAATTAGCCTTTCTCTTGTCATAAAGGAGTTTTCATTCAAGTATAATCAGTATACTGTCATTCTAAGGTTGAGGTACAAGAAAAAGTGCTAACAGGAGATATCATAAAAACTCCAGCACCAGCCCCTTCCTTAGAACTGGCACCATCAAAATACATTGTCCTAAACTTAGTCTATTCAGATAAATTACTTACATCTTCTAACAATAATGCAGGTTTTGATCCTTTTTCATCATGACTTTCTTGCACCTGAAATGACCCCATCTCAATATCATAGAAACAGTTTGTGTTGTTATCATCTTGTTCCTCAATCATATGAGGAGCTCTCTTTTCCCTTGATACCTTGATATTTTCACTATTTGTGTTGAAAGTGGAAAATGATAAATCACATTGAATGCTTCCCCCATAGATGCACTCCATTTTCTTAACAATAACATTCCATATTGGGGAGGAATGTATACAACCAAGACACTCATAGTTAGCACTTTATTTGGGAAAGCTACCAATTTGTAAGGCAAGGCCTTAATAGCACCTATGAAAGGCAGTTCTCTGGAATCCATAGCTTGGCACCTCCCATGTGGAGTGTCTACTTTTAGTCCCATAGACCTCATGACTTCTACAGGCATAACATTGTTGGATGCCCGAGAGTCAATCATGCATTTCTTCAGCATTTTTCCATTTATTAACAATGTTAGGAAAAAGGGATGAACAATTTATGTAGTAGTGATAAAAATATTGGTATCTAAATAGATTTGAGGAATCTTTGATACAATTTCATCAGATTCCTTTGATGATTTATTCTTAGTGTCTAACACTTTCCTGTTTATTTTTGGTCCCATAGTTTTGGCAGTGCTAATACTCTTCACCCATGTCACAGTCTTTTCCTTATGTTCTCATATCCTCATCATTTCTAATAGAGGCACCTTAATAATTATCTGAGACAAAATTTGTCCCATGTCCACATGGGTGTATGTCATATCGGAGATGAATAATTTCTGATTTGTGCAATCCACATGTTCTTCTTGATTAGCCAGTTTAGCTTCATTTCCCCTATGTGTTTTGTCCTCCTTTTTGGGATTATGTATGGAAATCTCTGGTGTTTTCATATTTTATTTAAACATATTTGGGCCAATAGGCTTGTTTCCCTTCTTAATCAAAATTTTGGTTGTACCTTCATCATGTTTCTCCTTTTCTTGTGGCTTCTTGGCACTATTTGGGGTATCCTTGATAAAGATACCAACAGGTTTGCCATCTACATTTCCAACTACTCTATTTCTTAAAACATAATTATTCCTTGCTTGTGAAACCATATTAGCTGTGATCTCAGAAATTGATTAATCAGATGACCTTCTCAAAATAGGGGTCTCACCACATCCTTCAGCATTATATCTCATAATATCAATCTCCCAATCTTGTATGTCAGAATAATCAGACTGATAATATATTTCATCATTTACAAGTGAGGAAGTCATAGCACAACCACTGTTATCATATTCTTCCTCTTCTTCTTGTTCATTCTCTTCAGTGGTAGAAACTCTGGTAGCAATAACACAATATTCAGGGTTGTGTCGAGACTGACAAGGTACACACCAGGGATTTTCACTAAACATGTTTATAGAGGTTTTCTGTAGGGGGTCAGGAGTTTTTTCATAAGACTTATCCTTCTTCTATGGGACAATAGGTTTCCCATCTTTCTAATGAGTAGTATAAGGATAGTTCTGCATCCTAGGCTATCTGCTGAAATTTCCATAGGAAGGTTTATCATTATTTGGAACTCAAGTGTGGCTACTTTCTGCAGGCTTTAGATTTTTCAAAGTATTCAGAATCAATTTTAGGCTATCATCCTCCTTAGATTCTGAACTCAGGTGTTTATCTAATTCTTTCTTATTATACCTAGGTTGTTTTCAATCTTCTCTCCTGCCCACTTTCCCCAAAACTCTTCTATTTGTCTCAATGTTAACTTTGTTCGAAACACTGAGAGGGGGGGTGAATCAGTGTTTGTCAATTAATTACTTTTCAGTAACTTAAACATAAATAAAACATACATAGAATGAAGCTTAACATAACAACTCATAACACATGATATGAATACAGGGAAACCTTCATCAAAGGAAAACCCCGGTGGGAATTAGTGTCCACAAATATTGTACTAAGTATAATGAACTAGTGAGAGTTCCTTTGCCCTGTTAGAAGCAGTCCTTACAATATGAGTACAATGACCTGGTTAAAGGTCAGATCCTATTAGGATTCTGTTACAAAACCCTATTAAAGGTATATGGCTCACTACCTAGGCTCACTGCCCAATAAGATGAAGGCTACAACCTTCTGAAAGATGATATGCACTATATCAAAATGAAATGTTGTGATGACACTATTGTCTGATCAGTTCCATGTATGCACGAATCCTCTTACTCTCTTAAAGAGCTATATCATATACTGAATTCAATATACTATCCCTCTGTATCTTCCTCTTTCATAATAATTGACACTTCTTTCATATCTTTACATTACATACTTATATATTCACATCCAAATAGGCACGACCCAAAAACAAAAAAACTAGTCGGCCCTAAAACAAAATATACAATGCTTCTGAACAATTCGCCTCAATCATGTTTACTAAAATGTTGATTATATCATTACAATCATATAACCAAAGGTGCTCAGCCATTACATTATAAAATAACAAACGCTGATCAAAACACTTAGTCGGCTTCCATGCTCTATCTCTTGGACTATTGGTCTATTGATCTTCTTGTAACTTTGTTGTACTATAGTTCCATACTATGTGTGTCTGGATGTAGCATGTAATCATGTCATACAACTTATATCTAAATGCGCATATGCTGAATCAATCTCTCACACTTGTGCTGATGTTCTGATCGCTGAGTATCTCTGTTCTGCCCTATTTTCCTTAGTCATTTTGTCTTTTAAGATAGAGACTAAAAATTACTTTGTTGCCATGATGACAACAGAAAATGAGTCATGCATCCTCAGGTATTCAACTTGCCAATAATCTCCCCCTTTGTCATTTATGGCAACAAAGGAATGTAGTCAAGTTACTCAAAATGACTTAACACAAAAAGTGACTGTATAACATCATATATACATATACTTCTCCGCATATACACATTCTATATTACTTTCCCTTTGACATTAATGAAAAAAGGTGTACAAAAAATTGTAAGTCTACTACATACTTTCTCCATATACGCTTTAGGGTACACAATTTTAAGAGATTGGATCTCTTTCTACCAAAATACTTTCATAGCATCAACTGTTTGTAGATGCGTGCACAATGCATATGTCAGCTTCTCCATTTTTATCAGATCCATGCAGGGACCTTGATCATATGTCACAATACTGGCATCAATCTGTTTGATGTTCTCATTGAGGACTACTAAGGATGGTGCAAGTGCATTTCTTAACTGGGTTTGCCTTACCCTTATCTTTCTGATTTCTAACTTTGCTTTCTCAATTTTATCTAACTTCCCTTGGTAGACATTATTACATATGTTCATGTCTTGCGTGGAAATTTCAACTAATTTTCTTATGCTATCTATCATTAAATCTACCTCTTCTACCTTTTTGGTGTGCTCAGAGGTGAGCTTCACTCTGTCCATATAGTTTGCTATGACTCTCTTTCCTTTATCTACCAATCCCTTCAATATAGATTGCCCAATCTTTAAGGAGTTCAAGTCTAAGGTAAAGTTCTTTACCAAATTGTTCAGTCTCTCCTTCTTGTATTCATCTTCTAGAATCTTAGTAAGAGAGTCTACTAAGCTTATAAAGTGTGATTTGAAGTTTGAAAAAATTTTGTCCACATCTTCAACTGATTGGACTTTGGCTATTTTTTTATCAGCAGGCACTAAGTCATTCAAAATGTTCATTATTTCAAAAAAGCGAGGGTTCCTCATCACTTGTTTTTCCTTTTCTTTTTCCATAGCAAGAACATTGATTTTGATTAGGTCTTCTTCTCCCCATGCATCCAAACTTTCTGAATCAGGAGTTGACCTTGAAAAAAATGAGCTAGATGGTTAAGTGCATGGTGAGAATATAGTGTTCTGACTACTATCCATGCATTCAACCTTTACTAGTTTCTCTTTTATTGGTGTCTTATCACCTTGAGTATCATTTTGAGTATCTTCATTTATGTCAATTTGATCAGTGATGGGAACTTCATCTTGTTGTGTATAGGTATCATCGGTGCACATTTCTTCAGTGCTTACAAATGCCTTATCAAATTTGTCCATATCCTTTTTAGATGCAGTCATGGATATCTTGACATTGTCAACTACTATAGTCTTCTGAGTCTTTATCTGTATCAAAAGTTATTGTCACTGTGGGCGCAGAGGCTTGTGGACCTATCATAGGCATAATCAAAATCACTAGTTTTGTAGTTTGTTTGGGAGGATTTGGATTAACTTTTGCTATAGGTGCCTTTGGTGGATACATGTGTCTGTCCATAAAGACTTGTGCAAATGCCTTTTCAGTCTCGTTACCTATCTGTTCATACTCCTTGTTCATAATATGTAGGGTCCTTGTCTTAGTTCAGAGATGAGGCTTCACTAGATCCAACAATATAGCCTTCTCATCATGCGAGCATACAGGAAGAAGAGTATCCAAAGTTTCTTCTCTTATCCTCATGTCTTCCTCAATTGCATGTCTTTTCATGATCTCCAACAGGTTCCATAACTGATCCGGTATCACTATCTTGAGTTCAAGAATTGTCTTCTTGAACTTGATCATATGAGATATGATCATAAATTGTATCTTAGTGTTATTAATTTCTTGATACTTGTCATAGACTTTAGAAAGTGTATCTACTCTCCCTTCATTTACAATTATGTTTCTCAACACATTTAGACTAGGTCTAAATCCTACCTTAGGAGGAGCTTGAGTATTATTTTCTTTGCTCTGAGTGTTCCTTGAGGATGGGTGATTTGTAGGTGCCTGTTTTCTTCCTCTAGTCTTCTTTCCTGGTGTAGATATTGGAGATGAATCTAAGTCAATGGTGGTAGAGGGCATAGAGGTTCTCTCTACTTTCTTCTTCTTCTAGATCTGTTCATCTTTCTCAAGTTCTTTTGCTATCTTGGCATCTCTGGCTTTGTCAAGATCTTCTTGAGTGACTCCATGAACTTTCAGTATGTGAGATATAATTCTGGATGGTTTCCTTTTATTATCAACACTATGTAAGATAGTATTCACTTCATTGGTCTTCTCTTTGTAAGTCCCCCACTTAGGCTCATTAGGATCTTTAGGCACTGACAATAGAACTTGCACATATCCTTATAGAACATGTTCTTCCACTTCATAACCAAGAGGATGAATCCATTTGGTTCTAGGTTCAACTGCCTCTATGCATGTGAAATCTATTTCTACCATGAAACATATGGTATCCTTGTATTTGTCAACTATCTTCTCAGATAATCTGTACCTATTCTGCATTTTGATCCTGGATGTCTTTATATCCATATCCATGGCATCCCTTGTACAGCTCTCTAATGTGACCTTGAGTGATATCTGAGACATTGTGGGTTTTCTCCTGTCTAGGTAAAGGTTTGCAACCTTTCCAACTATATGGAAATACAAATAGATGATCAGAGATCCAAACCTGAATGTCTTTCTCCTGTCATGTTTGAGGTTTTGGATGTTGTCAATCAATTGACCGTGCAAGATCTCACATAAGTTGTATTGAGTTTTATCCTTCACCATTCTGATAGCTACTAGGACTATTGCTACAGAGACACCGTTCAATCTAATATCTTGCTGAAACTTATACCCGAGTATCATTGTCAGAATTTTTATGTCATTTTCATTGATAGCGTCAACTGTCATTCCGTGCTTATCACTTCTGGATAGAAAAACTTGTTCAATCTTCTTTTTGACATCCTTGCTAGTGGGAAAGAGTGGTCCAGTCTTGGAAAGTCTGGTTAATTCATGAATTAGGTCTGTGGTGATACACACAGGGACCTCACCAATCTAGTAAAGATCATCATGTATTCTGCTCAACAAAATCTTTACCCATTCAGGCTCATCAAACTCATGTGCATTAGAATACTCAAAGATAGGGTTATCGATCAAGTGCACAAATTCATCCTTGAATGTGTAGTCAGGTTTCATCATGGATGCCATATGAGTAGCTATTTTGACATCTCCTATTGTTTCCTTCTTACAGTAAATATACGCGCAGATATCTTCCACATGAACGACACCTAGCGGGGTTTTGGAGAAAGCCCCTTCCACATCATCCAATATGGATTTGAATGGATGTTTCTTGAATACAAATCTCTTCCTCTCTACTATATCAAACACAACTGGAGTCACCATACTTACTTGGAATTTACTTAAGTAGGGTTTCACAAAATTTTGAAATGGTGCGACTGCTAGGGTTCAGTTTCAAACTTCTTATCCATTCACTCAACTACCAAATCTGTTATGCCTTCGTGCCTTGATGTCTAGTGCTCCAATGCTCTCCAAATTCTATGCTCTTCAAATGAAAGTGTGAGGAAGATCAAATACTTTCTTTCCTTTATACAATCTACCACATTTAATATTTGCAATCATACACAAATTACCCAGAGATTTTGAAACTTTGATCCTGATGCATTTGAGACAATGTGTAAATGCACATAGAAATATTATGTTATTTTAACCATGATATATACACCATAAAGTATATATCTAATCACACATCCTCTGGTGTGATCTCTAACACATGCGTTGATGTATTGATCTCTGTATGTGTCTGTCTGCCCTGTTTTCACACTTAGTCATTTTGTCTTTCATGACAGAAGTTAAGTATGACTTTGTTTCCATGATTGACAACACAAAATAAGTCATGCTTCCTTAGGAAGTCAACTTGCCAACAATCTCCCCCTTTGTCATTTATGGCAACAAAGGGATGTGGCTAAGTTACTCAAAATGACTTCATACAAAAAGTGACTGTATAACATCAGATATACATATACTTCTCCACTTATACACATTCTATATACTCCCCCTTTGACATTAATGAAAAAGGTGTACAAAACATTGTGATTCTACTGCATACTTACTCCATATACACTTCAGGGTACGCAATTTTAAGAGATTGGATCTCTTTCTGCCAAAAGACTTTCATTACATCAACTGTCTGAAGATGCATGCATAAAGCATATGTCAATTTCTCCATTTTCATCAGATCCATGCAAGGACCTTGATCATATGTCTATATGGTGTTATCAACCTATTTGATGTTCTCATTGAGAACTACTAGAGATGGTGCAAGTGCATTCCTCAACTGAGTTTGTCTTATTCTGATTTTGCTAATTTCTAGTTTTTCCTTCTCAATTTTCTCTAACTACCCTTGGTAGACATTGTTACATATGTTCATGTCTTGCGTTGAAGTTTCAACTGATTTCCTTATGTTATCCACCATTTCTTCTGCTTCTGCTATCTTTTTAGTGTGCTCAGAGGTGAGTTTCACTCTATCCATGCAATTTGTAATAACCTTCTTGCCTTTTGCTGCCAACTCTTTAAGTATAGATTGCCCAATCTTTAATGAGTTCAAGTCTAAGGTAAAGTTCTTTACCAAATCATTTAGTCTCTCCTTCTTGTATTCATCTTCTGCAATCTTTGTAGAAGAGTCTACTAAGCTAGAGAAATGTGTTTTGAAGTTTGTCAGTATGCTATCCACATGTTCAACTGTTTGAACTTTAGCAACTTTCTTATTAGCAGGAACTAATTCATTCACAATGTTTATTGATTCCACAAGGTGAGGGTTCCTCATCACATGTTTCTCTTTTTCCTTTCCCATGGCAAGGACGCTGATCTTGATAAGGTCTTCTTCTTCCCATGCATCTAAACTTGCTGAGTTAGGAGTTAACCTTGACAACAATGAGGTGGATGGTTGAGTGGATGGTGAGAAAATAGTATTCTGACTTGTATCTACACATTCACTTTTGACATGAATTTCCTTTACTGGTGTCTCATTATCTTGAGTATCTTTCTCTTTATCCAAGTCTATTTGATCAATGAAAGGAACTTCATCTTGTCGTAGAGTTGTGTCATCAGTGTTCATTTCCTCAGTGTTTACAAATGCTTCATCAAATTTATCCATATCATTATCTGAAGCTGTCATAGATATTTTTGCATCATCAATTACTATAGTATCCTCTGTATCTTTAGTTGTCTCAGAGGCTATTGAAATTGAGGGCGCTGAAACCTATGGAGCTGTCATAGGGCCAATCTGAATCACTAGAGTTGTGGCCTATTTGGGAGGAGCTAGAGTAACTTTTGTTGTAGGCACTATTGGTGGATACATGTGTCTGTCGATAAAGACTTGTGCAAATGCCTTTTCATTCTCCTTTCCAACCTACGCATACTCTTTGTTCATAATCTGTAGAGTTCTTTTCTTACTACGGAGGTGAGGCTTTACTAGATCTAATACAATAGCCTTCTCATCATGTGAACATATAGGAAGAAGAGTATCCAATGTTTCTTCTCTTATCCTCATGTCTTCCTCAATTGCATGTCTCTTCATTATCTCCAACAAGTTCCATGACTGGTCCGGTATCACTGTCTTAAGTTCAAGAACTGATTTCTTAAACTTGATCATATGAGATATGACCATAGAATGTATCTCAGTCTTATCAATTTCTCGATACTTGTCATAGATTTTGGAAAGTGTATCCAATATTCCTTCATTTACAATCCTATTCTTCAAGATATTTAGGGTGGGTCTAAAACCTACCTCAGGAGGAGCTTGAGTATTCTTTATTGTGCTCCTTGTAGTCTTTGAGGATGGATGACTTGTAGCCGCTTACTTCCTTCCTCTAGGTTTCTTGCTAGGTATAGAAGGTGGAGATCTATCTAGATCAATGGTTGTAGGCGTAGTGGTACTCTCCTCATTTTTCTTCTACTTCTTCTTCTGAGTTTCAACAGTTTTCTCAATTTTAACTTGTGCATGAATCTGCTCAAGTTCTTTAGCAATTTTGGCTTCTTTTGCCTTGTCCAAATATTCTTGTGTGATTCCATGCATTTTCATAATGTTGGATGTAGTTCTGGATGCTTTCCTTTTGTTAACATCAATTTGTAGTTCAATATCCACTTCGTCGGTCTTTTCTCTGTAAGTGCCCCATCTAGGTTCATTAGGGTCTTTGGGTGCTGACAATAAGACTTGCGCATATCCTTCTAACACATGGTCTTCTACTTCATACCCTAGTGGATGAATCCACTTAGTTCTAGGCTCAATAGCCTCCATCCATGTGCAATTTGTCTCTACCATAAAGCATATTGTATCCTTGTATTTGTCAACTATCTTCTCAGATAGTCTGAACCTATTCTGTATTTTGACCCTGAATATTTTTATATCCATATTCATTGCATCTCTTGCACTGCTGTCTAATGTGGCCTTACGAAATATCTGAGACATTGTAGGTTTGCCTTTGTCTAGATAAAGGTCTACAACCTTTCCAACTATATGGTAATACAAATAGATGATCAGAGATCCAAACCTAAATATTTTTCTCCTGTCATGCTTGATGATTCTTATATTGTCAATCAATTGACCACGCAAGATATCACATAGGTTGTATTGGGTGTTATCCTTTACTATTATGATAGGTGCAAGGATTATTGTTGTAGAGACACTATTCAACCTACTTTCTTGCTGAAACTTGTATCCAAGTATCATTGTCAGGAGTTTAATGTCATCTTCCTTGATAGGGTCAACTGTCATTCTGCGCCTATCACTCCTGGAAAAACAAACTTTCTCAATTTTTTTCTTGACATCCTTACTAGTGGGAAACACTGGGCCAATCATTGGAAGTCTGGTTAACTGATGGATTAGTTCTGTAGTGATGCAAACTGGGACATCTCCAATCCAGAAAAGATCATCATGAATTCTGCTTAGTAGAATCTTTACCCATTCTGGTTCTTCAAACTCATGCGCATTCGAATACTCAAGAATAGGGTTATCTTGTAAGTGTGCGAACTCATCCTTGAATGTGAAATATGGATTTAACATTGATGCCATATGGGTGGCTATATTATCATCTCCTAATGATTCCTTCTTACAGTAAATGTATGCGCAGATATCTTCCATGTCAACAATGCCAAGCGGGGTTTTGGAGAAAGCCCCTTCCACATCATCCAGTATGGATTTGAATGGATTCTTCTTAAATATAAACCTCTTCCTCTCTGCTACATCAAACACAACTGGGGTCACCAAACTTACTTTGTGTTTGCTTATGTAGGGTTTCCATGAAATTTTGAAATGGCATGATGACTAGGGCTTTGTTTCAAACTGATTATCCATTTGCTTCAACTACCAAACTTTTATGCCTTCATGCCTAAATGTCTTAGTGCTCCAATGCTCTATGATTTCTATTCTCTCAAGTGTAAATGTGAGAATGATTGATCGTGAACTTCTTTTTATACAATCTTTCACATTTAATGCTTGCAACCATACATAGAGATTTTGAAACTTTGATCCTGATGCAATTCATTCAATGCATGAATGCATATAGCTATAACATGTTCTTTTAACCATGAATCCAAAGGCGCATATTCTGAAGTGAGTACACCAACTGCACAGGGGTCCTGAGCTAGAATAGCTCCCCCTTAGACCAAGAAGGTCTATTCAAGCAGAAGTAGAGGGTGCATCCACTGTGGATGCATCAACTACTTTGTCAACACTATTGTCCTTCTTAACTTCAACCC
>MU228112.1:152234-170027 GCA_018584345.1 Thuja plicata
AGTGCAAATATGGAAAGCAAAAAGTATGCCATTTAATTCTGAATTCTGCAATTCAGTGAAACTCAATAAATTTGACACGGAAAGGCTCTGGCAATGTGGACAAATGGATTGGTAGGAGTCTGTAAATCATCAGGTAGGTACACTCCTATGTTTTCAATACGAGGGACAAGCCAATTATCCAAAATTTTAACCCAGGTACAGACTTTGAAAAGCTCAGTGTGGGTCACTTAGTAATTCTAAATTTGGAAACACAGGAAATCAGATTTTCACTATCAGAATGGTTCTTGAAAACCTGTCATCTGATTTCATAAAGATCTGCAGACTGGAACATATGGAGTGTGTGACCACTGTAACATAGTACAAAAGGAATTTTCTCAATTGGGTGAATTGGTCAAAAGTTATAACGTGTCAAACTGGGCTATTCAGATTTCCAAACAGGACAAAAATACAGACAGTTCATGAACAACCAACTTTGGGAAGTATGAAAACTTATCAAATGGATTTGAAATGACCTAAGGTTTAAAACATAAGCTCTTTGATATGAATTCCAAACATTCCCAAAGTGGAAAACTATGAAACTCAATAGGGTGTAAGATACTCAGAAGCAAAGTAGGCTCCGGACAGCAAATTGACAATTAAGCAACATGCAGATTTAGGTGACCCCCTCAAAATGACTACTCCCTAA
Source organism: Thuja plicata (assembly GCA_018584345.1). Taxonomy (NCBI): domain Eukaryota; kingdom Viridiplantae; phylum Streptophyta; class Pinopsida; order Cupressales; family Cupressaceae; genus Thuja; species Thuja plicata. The sequence goes on from MU228112.1 coordinate 152,920, forward strand.
ACATGTCAGAACTGGAAATCAAGAGCTCGGACCCACTGCATATGCCAAATGAAAGGCATTGAAGCCTCTTCCAAATTTATATCTCATGAAAATCATCCGGGCAACTTTTTCAATCACTCCAACTGAGTCTTCTTATACAAATTTTCAAGGGTATTTACCTTGCTTGACTGAAAATCCAACATGGTCACTCCAAATTTGTTCCAAATTTAGGAGTACCAACACATCCTCTTCAGATACCTTATGGATTTTATTTCTCATATGCCACATGACAAGGGTTGCATGATCTTCAATAAATTTCATGCCCTTTGATGCTTGTCTTTCCTCTGCCTCATTAGCAAAGACAATCTTTGTTTCCTTTCTCACAACATCAGAGATAATAGTGTCTGCAATATCCCACTCTGGAAGTATCAGTACTCCTTCCTTCCTTATAAGTTCCCTTCCTTCCTCAGGAGTTATGTTTTAAAACTTGGATACCATTTCCTATTTGATCTCATTTACAATCTATTCCTTGCTCCTTCCAAGTTTCTCATTTTTTTTTGTTGGCATTTTTCTTTAAATTCATCTATGTGGGTTCTCCACAAAAACTGTAAGAATGTCCTGGCCTTGACAAAATTGTCATTAGAAAGAAATTCATTGTTGGCCTATTGAGTTAAGGGGTCCAATTCCTTCCCAACATATTCTGTAATAGTTAAATCTAATGAAGCATGCTTTGGATTTTTAGGCATTCCTTCTTGTAGTTCTTGGGCTGTGAAAATTATTTGTCTAGCATCTCCAATCTGTAGAAAGTATTCTACTACTGCTTGTTCATCAACACATAATGGAGATTGGGAAGGAGAATATAGATTTTCTTGTGGTTGTTGCTATTCTTCCTCTACTCTTTTCCTTTTGGGGGATGGAAATGATTGGGTATGGGGGTCTAATGGTCTTTTCCCCTTTTGATCCAGGGTCTTCTCAGTTTGTGGCAAGACTGTACTATACCCTCCCCTTTGTTAAACCACATATTTTTTGGGGAGAACATTTTTGGTAGGATCTACCCTTCTCATCATTTCCTTTTCCCTTTCTGGCTCTATTTGTAAAATCTGGGGCCTTTTCTGATTTAGTGCCTGCATGATATCCGCAAACATTTCCATTAAAGATTCTATCTTTTTTGCCCAAGGCTGAAAATCTTTCAACGGTTCATACAACTTGTCAAAAAATTGCACAAAATTTGTGCTCTTTTTGTATGCCAGCCACTTTTCCTTTTTTATTTCCTGTTCTATCCTGTAAAACTCATAAATGTCCTATGGGAAATTGAATTGATGATTTAGCACCAGGCACTTTGTCTTTTCTCTAAACATATTTTTGATAAAATCTTCAAGATTAGAACATCTTGATAGTGTGGTATTCAAATGGTAAGGGGTCATATATGTATCTAGGTGTTTCTACCCTCCCTTTGTGATAATCAACTGATGGCGTACTGTAATTTTAGGAAAAATAGTTCCTTTCCCTCTTCCTGTTAATGCTTCTTCTTGCAGACCTCTAATTTGTCTTAATATTTATGCCAATCCCAACTTGACAGGTACTCTATAGGATAATACATAAGGGTTCCCCTAAAGCCATAAACTCTAAAAACTGTTGACACTAGGAATAGAATAGCATCTCCCCAATTATGCACTATCTTCAATTCCTGACTATATTCTTTGGGTCTCAGTAGTCTAACTTGAAAGGTTCTTTAGTTCTTGGACCCACCATGATCAGATCTCCAATTTTTTTGAAATATTCTTTTAATGGTCCATTTCTCAGATAATTATTTTATGCTTCATATACTTCTATAAATTCCTTAAAGTCAATTTAATCCATTTGGGTATCCTATCCATTCAACTTGAATACTTCCCTAACTTCTTCTACAGTTATATTGACCATGATCTGTCCATTCTTATCCTTGACTACCCTGGATACATTGTCATACTTGTCTGCTATCTGGATGAGCATATCAATATCCATGAAAACCCCAGGCACTACTAAATTTCCCACATCAAATTGCCACACATTTCTATTAGGGGAAAAATCATTTCTCTAGACAAAAATTACTTTGAAAAGAGCCAAACCAGTCATTCCTACATTGGCATCTCTAGTCCATTGTCCCAGATTGTATAAACCCTCACGGATTTTCAAATGTGGACTTTTAGGGACTAGTTCTTTGATCTTTGTCGAATCATTTGTAGACCTAGTCAACTGCTGTAGTAGGTCATCACATACATTGTTGTCCTGATAATTTACGTGACCCTTGAATTCTCTCCTAGGCGCCATTTTTAAATTAAAATCTTTACAATGGAGAATTTGGAATTTAGATAGAACTTGCACCAGAAATTTACCCATTCTACAAATATCGTAGAAATTGAAAATGTGATCACTGCAGCTTCCATTTTCTCCACAAACTCAACAATTACGATAATCAATAGTTGAATGATCGAACACATAACAATCCCATCACTCTTGAAGCATTAAATTCTTTAATGTGAAAGAAAATGTTCACCATTACTTCACCTGAGTTCAAACTCTCATGGCTAAGGGTTTGGAGATGCTACAATGACACTTTTGAAATATGATCGTCAATCCATACATCTTTTCCTTGCATTGGATGGCTCATAGTAGGTCTTTTAAAACATTCATCTTTGTGGACATGTGGTAGCATATCACAATCCCTCAAAGGTTAACCCTCAGTCATTTTCCATCATAGGATTTCCCCACACCATCAGATCTTCTTGAAGATACTAACTCTTTACCTTACTTAAGGCTGACAGAGGGTTCTAACACGTGGGGCATGCATCACCATGGTGCATTCCCTCGATGACTAAAATTTGATCATTTTATCTTTAAGTCTTTATGTCATCCGTTTGATCTTGCTTAACTTTTACTATCTTTAACACCATTATATGGCCCCATAGATTTGATCTCCTATGACATGTGGTAAGGCATCGTAATGCCTCAATGGTTAAAATCATATAATCTTTCATTTAAGGCTTTGCATCGGCCATCAGATCTTTTCTAGCCTGCGACACCTTTACCCAACTAGCTTTAAAGTAACCATAGTCTGCGACTTGTCGGGATGGACACATGTCACCACAAAGAAATCCCTTCAAGATTATCTTTTGACCATCTTATCATTGTGGGTTAACATCAGTCATAAGATCTTCTTCGAGATGCTATGTATTTACTTAAATATTTAATCACCCACCCAACCCACTACACACCACGTGGTAGCATGTCACATTCTCTCTATGAATATTGTATGAGCATATTTATCATGAGCCTTTGCACCAACCATTAGATCAAATCTGACATGCACTCAATTTAACTTCATCTTCTCATTCATATTTAGGCCCATTGAAGACACGTGTCACCAAAATGTGATCCCTTGAAGCTAACTCACCCGCATCTTGGAAATATCCTTCTATATGTATCTTTGATGCATCTAGTCCTACCAAAGACACATGGCACAATGGTGCATTGCCTTGAAGATTAAAATTTGATCACTTTCTTATTGCAGGAATACGCGAGCCATTGGACAAAAATATACTAGATTGACACATACCATTTTAATAAACTTTTGCAGACTTTGAAATTAGGAAATTAAAAAAGACTGGGGCGTTAGGATATCAATAAATTAATGAATGCAAACATCTTAAAAGGAACCCATTTGAGACATGACTTAAGTGGTTAAAAAGTAACATGAAAATAAAATCATACTTAGAAACATGACAATAAGGGTTTTTCAAGTATCCTCAAGACCCTATTTCAGATATAGACCATGGATCAATTTCTTTGGAAAAAAATTTAACAGACCTAATATCCAGTAAGAACCTCTCGAACCCTCTATATATATGCTCTGACATTCTCATCATCTCACATCCTCAGATTCTCCATTTTAGCCTTCCAATTCTATAGTTTTTCTTTCTTAGTGTACTAACCTCCTTCGTATACAACATGTAGCCTTGTCAGAATCTTGTGAGTTGAATCAAGATCATTAACCTCTATAAACTCTACCTTAGAGAGCACACTTATCAATGCCTTCCTTGCAACCATATTAAAAGAAAATAATTTCTTTTCTTCCTTAGTAGCATTTTCTAATTCATCTTCTACCTTGACCAGCCTACCATTCTTTGTAATCATCTAGTAGTCAATTCCCAAGATGATCAGATGAGTTACCATCTTGTTCTTCTAATTATCAAACTTTTGAACATCAAATTTTGCACTCTCCTTCCTATAGTAAGCCATCTTATAATCACCTCAAGCGCTTTTTCTTTCTCTTAGAGGACCACAAGGTCCGATACCAATTCTTAAGAATAATAAAACTGAGAGGGGGGGTTAATCATTTGTATCCAAATGATTAAACTTTAAAATTTAAACAAATTACTTAATACAAATATGAGCACTTCAAGAACAACACCATAACATAAGTATTTTGTTTTTGAGGAAACCCTGTTAAGGGAAAAACCTCTATGGGGTTGAAACCTAAAAAAATAATGCACTAGAAATATTGTATCCCCGTTAGGAGATCTAGCCATGTTATGAGATAATTATTACATACAATACAAGTTAGGAGTTGAATGAAATGATAATCTCACTTCCTGAGAACACTGCCCAAAGTGAAGGTTTAATCCACCTTCTGGACTCACTATCCAAATAGAAGTATAAATGTATACTTATAATAATGAATTGACTGATAGCAACTTTCTTTCATTGTATAGTTTCATAGAAGTGAATTAAAAATATGATCACTACTCTATATCTAGTGGAACTCACATTTACATGCTCATAACATCAAATTCATCCAATCCATACTTTTACAACTCAAGATGCTACTTTCCTTTATATAAGTTACAATAAGCAATTAGGTCGGCATGTTAAGACTTCCCTAATAAACAAAAAATTACATAGACCCTTTCTAAGATATACACGACACCTTACATAATGAACTAACAAATACAAATCATTATTTATGCATCAAGACCCATAAATCATGCTCACAAATCATTAAGCACATTACATCTCTTTGGTCATCCCAAAATAGGTCTTCGTCAGTCCACACACCCTAGCTAACATCATCAAGAATATAGAAACACAAGAATCATAGAGAATTTTCTCCCATGTATCTTCTATCATGCCTTAGCTCACACGCCATGACCCATGCTCACATCCATGTTATCCCAAAAAACTCAAAGACCATCTTTGTCATAATCCTTTGTTACTGCACTGTAACCTCTCTTCATCAAAATAGCTATAACTCATGCAAATACCACCAAAATATGTAGCAACCTTACACATAAAGTATAAATTCATTCCTATACATAGATCCATTCTTTCATACTCTCATAGGTCATACACTATCTGTACATATCTATTAATCTTTCTTGTACCTGTGATAACCAGTCTTTCTGTAACTTCTAATATATCCAAGTAAAACATATATTGACATCAATGACAAAACATGAATGTCAACAACTTAAGAGAAACATTTCCAACAAAACATACTTCAAGAACATCCTATACCATCATCAAGAAAAATGAAACATTCAAATCTTCCACAAACATTGGATTTTCTATTTATTTACCATCAAACTTGAAGAACACTGTCATCAAGTCCCTGAGACAATAAGATTATTCCTTGTGGACCTCTAAAGTATAAAACCTCTGAGTTGAAGACACCCGAGTATGTATCTATCATACTTCTAGGTTCTCTTCATGAAATTATAATTCTATTAAGCACAACAAACCTCTTTCTATCTTCTTGTTAACACAGTCTGTCACCCTATCTACCAGTCACCTTTTGTAACCTAGTTACCTACCCAGATGATCATGAAACCTTCTGTAAATTTTGGTGAACTGATTAAGCACCTTACTCGAGATTCCTCTACACGTGAGACTTCTTTTGTACAATATCCTCTTCTTACCGAACCCTTTACCATTATTCTCCACCGACTAACTTGCAATAGTTAAGTTAGCATCAAGAAAAAAGCTCTTTGGATTACATCCTCTGATCATTCATTCAGCTATGTTGACATCAATTCCAACACAACCATCTTGCAATTTTTTCAATATTCCAACACAATATTGGTCAAAATAATATAATCATATAACCATTCTCTGCATATCTTCTTTCAAGGCCACATAATATAAAGTGAATAGTTATGATGTTGTCTACAATAATAATCATGCCTACTACATTTTGTACCATTTACATTTTATGCACATTGAGTACCTTTAAAACTTCTCCTTACAACATTATAAATTCCAAACTTTATTCAAACAATCTTTTTCATTTTATACATCTTCCATCGCCATTGAATAAAAAATTTGTACATGGGCTCACATCTGGTAACTACCTACCAAAGAGGTTTTGACCAAACTAAACTACTTAATCACATATCCTTGTGTGTGAAGATCAAATTTTAAATTTTTCATTGACGATTAATTTTTTTAGCATTAATAACATGGTACTTATAACAAACAAAAATATTTATGTCTCATTCTGATACACTTTTGTCACTAATTGTTAAGTTCCTATCATTGCAATGATAGGATCATAAATTTACATTACAAGATTCTCAATACAGATTCTAACTATTCTATGTCCATTGTAACTCTAGAAAGACATATTTTTTAATACCACTCAACATCATCCCAATTTCATCAATCCATCTTACAACTTAGAAAAACAAATCATACTCTTCTTTAGGAATAAATATATTATACCTATTATCAAAATTCTTTTGCAGTCACCTACTCATGCCATAACGATGATAAATATTAATCTCACATTTCAAACCTCTAGATATAATCCCTTAAATATAAATACATTATATACCAAATATAATAGGCCCTTTTTCCATATCCTTAAAATCTTAGTTAACGTCTTCTGCAACATTAACTACTACATAGTACACTTACTTGCACTCTTAACTGCCAACAACACTTCCTTTCAAGAAACCTCTCTAGTGAATATCCACATGAACATCCATGAAGTTAATATCTATTAACTTGGTGCATTCCAAGACAAATACCTTTCTTACATCAATGATAAACATGTAAAAGCCAACAAGATTTCCCTTTGGCATTGATGTCAAAAATCCCTACTCTCTACCTCCTTTTTAGAAAAAATGACAAAGGGATTGTTATACCATGTACTTTCTCCCCCTAAGTATGAAGACATATAAATTCCATAAGGACTTGGATAACTAAAAAATTTAGAAAACATACATATGAAACAATAGGACTGTATTGTCTAAATGTCAATATATCAAGCAGTCATATACTACATTTATAATAGAAAACATACACAAAAGTACACTTGTGTCTCAAACTACAAGAACCTGCATAATGTCTAGAGACTTCTCACAATTTTTTTAGTTCCTCATAGATTCAAGGTACTTCTTGTGTTTTATACTACATACACACATTATGTTCTCTTCAAAAATCATCATCTTCCCTCCAACTCACTAGCTTCAAATACCATTTAAAGTTCATTGTGCACTCTTGCAGTAATCATGTCATACCTCTTCAATAATATCTCTTCGAGATATATTATCTTCTATAATTTGCATCGAGAAATCAACATCCATAGTCCTAAGACCAACCTAGCATCATCTACATCATCCTTTCTAAAAATTCAAACTTCTATACTCAACATGAATATTCATGCTTGTTTAAAATTTTGAAGAGGATTCCTTATTTTTCTGTTTTATACAAGTTCTTAATGTCAATCATTCATGTAATTTCCTATAACATAAGTTCCAAATTACTGACAACCATAACTTGATCATGGTTGCTTCTACATCATAACTCAAATTAATGTAACAAATTCCAATCCAATTATTTCTCAAGATTATCCAATGATTGAGAGCTCTTGTCTATGCAATTACCTATCTTTTCCTTTGTATATATTGACAACCCTTGTACTTCTCTTTCATATGACAATGTATTTTGATGATAAATAATTTTCTTCCTTCTCATAGAATCCTCAGACTAATATTCATTGTCTTGAATATTTTACCTACCAAAAGGTTTCTATGAATGTCCTCTTACATGTGATGATCATATTTTGTCATTAGTATACAAAGGAAACATTTTTTGAACCATCGGTAACATGATCACCAACTTACAACAAACAAAGATCACCGAAAATGTATTAGCACAATGATCACTGATAGATAGTTTATAGTGAAAACCCAGAGCGTAGTTCACAAAGTAACCCAATGGAGAAGTTCAAAGAGTAATTCAAAATTCAGTCTACAAAACAACCCAAGAATTAGAATTCCTATAGAGACATCATCAAGGAAAGATTACAGAGCAACCCGAGCACTAGTCTACTGAGAGACAATTTTATTTCTGAGAAATGTTGATCTAAGTTACATGTCAGATAAAACACATCAATTTTATATTTAGCTTTATACTTAGCTTTAAATGCATTTCTTGAGGAACAAGTAAAGCATATGTAATTTTTTTAAATAGTCTAACTAATTGTAAACATGAAAACTAAGAGATCAAGGTCAAGTTGTAAACCTTTGATCATGGAGTTTTTATTGTAAAGCATGAAACCTAAATAGGTCAATTCATTGTATAAATAGATGTATAATCAATCACAATAAGATGATGTGATGATGATTGTAGCCACAGAGGACATCTAAGGATTAGACAAAGAGTTTCATGGAGAAGGACACAAAAGACAAAATTCAGTTATGAAGAACAAGATTCAATGCTACCGAGCAGAATAGAGGTATTAATCAATAACTATAGGTGATACATCATATTGTGAACTTAAAGGATCTATACTTAGCAATTCAGGACTGCATATTATTAGGTCAACAAGTTTTTTTGACTAATTTCTAACAATTGTAGCAAATAGAACAAATCCTTTAAGAAGGTGGATTTAACAATCCTTATGTAAATCTCTTAATCGAGTACACACTTAACAATTTTTCTAAATCTCTTAACCGAGTATACCTAACCAATCTAAAATTTTATTCCTAAAAGGGTAAGATAATCAGAAGTGATCACACTTGTAGCCTTAATTGACACCTTCCATTCTGTAGATAGTGAAGCTTTGTGGGTCTCATCTGCATCACATTTTTTACCTTCTAGCATGGGTTTTCTTCATTACAAATTCTTGTGTCATGTGTACATACATTTCATGAATTTTTCTATGAATGTTTACATGAAATTAAGTTTATGATCTGATATTACACATCCATAAGGTAGAAAAGAAATATGGTTGGTCATGCAAGGAATTGATTACTAAGGATTAAAGATTAATTGATGAAAATTTTTTAAGGGTACTCATTCACCCCTCCCCTCTCAGTATACACCATTCCATTATTCCAACAATTGGTATCAGAGCTAATTCTCTAATTTGGAAAATATTAAATCACTTGAGAGAAAAGATCATACAATGGAAAGGCACAATCTTGCTAAAAATATTGAGAATCAGAAATTACAAATATGGATCTTCTATGACCAATACAAAGAAGAAAGAATCAAGATGAGAGAGCTATTTGATGAAAGGAAGGTTATGGAATCTTGTTTCAATGGAATAGACTATCATTAAGAAGAGATACCTGATTTGTTTGAGTCATCAGGATCTACATCTAGCAATACATCAGACACATCAAAAGGAATCATTACAAGTCTAAATGAAATCAATCAACATCTAGTTGGAAATGTGAAATCAAAGAAAATCAGCCAAGGGATATAGATGGTAAGGATGATTGAGGTAATGAATAATGATAGACAAGATGAACAAGAAAGAACGCTAGCTATTGATGATAGGAGGAAGATCACTGAAAAGCTACAAGAGAGAGAGGCTAAAATACAAAGACTAACTGAACCTCATCATTAGATCACCAATCATAAAGTTCTTATGAGTCATGAGGCCAATCGACAGAAAATAGAACTCAATGGGAAATTGGAATCTGTTGGTGAGCTAAGAGAAGAAAATAAAAAACTAAAGCATGAAGTAATGATTCAACAACAACACAATGATATGATCAAAAGAGATGAAGAGAGTAGTAAAAGAATGGATTATTTTCTGAATGTGAAAAGGAGACTCACCAACAATACCGGTCTAGGGTATACTGAGCATGGAGAATCATCATAAAAAACTGATAAAAATTATGTCTACACAAATTCAAGGCCAAGGAAGTAGTCATCCAATCACTATTGAAAACCAAGCCACACATCAAATGTTTACAAGAACAAAATAAAAGGTATTCCTAAATCCACTTCTACATTTATTGGTAAATGTTATCACTGTAACAAGAAAGGACACAAAGCACATGAATGTAGATCTAAGGTGAAACAACCTAAGAAGGAAACCTACATGGAAAAATATTTTCCTACTTGAAAAATGCATGGGCACACATATTTTGAATGCAGGAAAAAGAAAAACCAAGCTTGGAAACCAAAAGAAAAGGAAAAATATTATCAATTGAGAAGAGTCAGTAACTCATATGTTAGGGATTAAAACACAAGGAGAAATTGCACATGTGGTAGATATGGACACATAGCTACAAACTGCATGAAAAAATGGATACAAATGTCAAGCAATTGGACTACCTCTGGAATGGCATGCTCATAGTGTCATAGGGTCAGTCATCTAAGAAAGGACTACAGAGACCGAGTGACAGAGACAAGCACTTTTACCAATGGAAATACCATTGAAGGCATCAGGACGATGAGATAAAAAATGTGGAGGAAAGCTTCAAGAAAAATATGATGCTAGAGAAAGAACCACAGTTGGTGACACCTCATTCGATGGATCTGGTGATATCACCACCCCTATCTAAGTAAAACAAGTAAGTATAGAACTGCACTATACAAAGCTATACTTTACATTAGTTCCAATATACATTGATAATATGCCAAATTATCATGAATAAAGATGCACTGTGGTATTACTTGTTATGAATTTGTGAATCCAGTCTCATCGGTTAAATACATACCAAGGATCATTGGTATACATATAAAAGCCAAGTTGTCAATGTAAACCAAGCATCATCGGTAATCATGCAAAAGACAATCAAGTCTTCACTACATACCGAGTGTCATTAGTGACCATGGGAAAGGTTAATAAAGTTGACACTTTCCTCGAGCATCACATTATAACCAAGCATGAAGTTGGTATGTTCCCATACCAATTCTGCCTTTGACCACGAGAAGTAGGTGAAGAATTTATTAAAACACTTAGGGAATCATCAAGAAAAGGGTGACAGACAACTCATTCATTCACCAAGCATTTTAGAGTGAAGAGTAGAGAAAAAAATAGAGTGAAATAGAGTAACCTAAAGTGACAAGTTTACAAATTGATCCAAAGCAATACAAAGGGAATTCAGAATAGATTTCCATCATCTACAGCTAAAATCACATAACTATCTCAATTCATTGATCTCATAGTTTTTTTCTAGAAGCCCTAATTTCTAAAAACATGGAAGATACATCATGGGTTACAAAGATCAAGAAGATCAAAGACAAAAGGTCAACTTAATCAAGAACTCAACTTGTGAAGAGCCCAAGTATAAGTTATGCCCTGAGGTTTCTTCACAACCCTACAACCAAGGAGCATTCTCAAGCATACCTCCTAGTGTTTTACTTGTTGAGGATGTCCAAGCATAAATCCATTGGAAAGTTGGAGAAATCAGAGATCTATAGGTTGAAGAAGCTTAAAAGAAGCTTTGCATAGATGGAAACTTAAAATATGAACACAAACACATAGAGGTGAAAGCGATGACAAATTCCCTAATGTTCCTGAAGGAATTAAAAATTGAGTGGATTTTGATAGTACTCAGCCGAGTACATGAAAGAACAATGTGGTTGGATGAACCGAAACCAATCACCAAGGATCTAATACATGCAGTAGCTGGTTATCCAGTAACTAACAAGGCCAAAGAACTTAAACATCCTTCTCTCCCTAAGATTGAGAAATTAATAGGTGTAGTATGGAACAAAAGAGGTTTAAAGGTCAATTCCATTACTGATCCAGAGATTAAGTTTGGTGCATGTGTACTAGGATACAAGATATTCCAAGCCAGCCGATTAAACATCATAGCATGCAGAGTAGTTGACACTGCCCACAAGATTGTGAAGAAGGGATTACAGCTGGACCTATCTGAGCTTCTACTAAAGCAACAAGAGGAGAACATGAAGACAATTAGGTCAGCAAGGTCTATTTCATGTAAGTACAGATCACTCCTCATGTGTACATTTTTCTATTTCCAGAACTTCTTCCCATCTATCGGTAATGTCAATTGGGACACTACCCGACCAATTACTATACAAATTAGTGAATTTATTAAGTCACTAATGGATAATTTTACTTCATTCATGGATGCATACTTCACTACCTTTAAAGATAGAATGCAGAAAAGAATGAGGATATCTAAAAACTCGTAGAATAATATAAAGATGATATATGTTTCATAGTGGATACCAACACCACTATGATAAAACCAGTGGTACCAAGAAAAACATGGCTACCCCCACTTTATTATGAGATCAACATTGATCATGCAAAAAATGTTATTGAAGCATTATTGAATGAGGCAGTAGACAAATCATTGCCAATATTTGGAACCTATGAAGAAACTAAGGCTAGAATCAAATCTAGCCTAGTAGTGAATAAAATCAATAGAAAGAAGACCAAAATAATAAAGACACTTGAGAAGAAACTGTCGATTAATGTTGAAGGGTAAGAAAAATAAGATGATACTGAGGGAAAGTCACCCATTGGTGAAGGTGAACAATTGAATGAATCTGAATCTACTAAATATGATGCACCACCAACAAATAAACCTAGAATTACTACTACATCAAGAAATTGGAGTCAAACGATAAAAGAAAATTCACCATAGGTTAAAAAAGGAACAGTGAGGACTTATAAGAGAAAGTCTCAAACCAGGAAACCATCCAAGTAAAGAAGAAGGTATATCCGAGGAAAAGATGATAAGGAAGATACTAAACAAGACTAAAAAGATCAAGGAATTCAAACAGAAAAGTTCAAAGTTCCTACAACAATTGATGAGATTGTTGAATAAATCATCAAGTCAGGCAGCATATCAAATCCTAAGATTAGACAATCGCTAACTCTAAAACTGAAGGATCATAATAAAATAGAAGAATTCATCATCAAGACAATGTGTGTATTCAAATATATCCCTATACAATTTAATAAGATGATGCCACAAGAGCTTTATGACAAATTATCAGCAAGGTGGACTTATGCACTAAAAATAGAAAAAGAGATAAGGGAAAGATTTGTAGTTACAATTATGCAACCCGATTCAAAGATGGAAGAAATTGATGAAATGATGAAGAAGAATTCAAATAAGTTCTTAGAAAAATTGAGAGCCTACAAAGTAGTAGAAGGTAGTTTAATAGAGATTTACAAAGAAAGTGATGATACTTGGAAATATATAATCAATCCACCTAAGGAGGATACAAGCCCTGAGAAAGTATTAGCTCTTATAGAGACCGCTCACAATGAAGATAAAGAGGCCACACCGATCCTTGAACACATCTTCATAAATGATACTGAGGACATCAATCCAGTTGAGTTGACAACATAGGAAAGAAAGGACATGAATGATGTACCTTAGATTTAACAATCATTAGGAGACACAACAAGTGTCAAAATCCAAGATGTGACTATAATAGATATCACTAGAGGTCATCCTCTAGATGAAGTAAAGGAAAACAAAGACGTCACTGCTACCACTGAGAAAGAAACATAAAAGGAACAGTACACTACAAGGGATGTTAAACAGACAAATATACCAGGTGATATACCATTATTGATACAAGCTATCAAAATAATGACAGAAGAAAAGGATAACACACCTAACTCTGATTCAAACATACCCATGGACACAGGAGATGAACAAGGGAAGAAAACAGATAAACAAGAGGAGGAGAAGGATGCAAGTGGAGAGGAGAAACAAGGTGACGCCACCAACAAGAAAACTGTTTGAGAAAAGGATGCAGATAAAGATAAGGTTAATATGGAGACATCCACTATTGAAAAATAGTTCAATACTGAGCAGCATGCAAAGGGCACAATACCTCCCACACAATCACAGAATGTAGATGCAGAGAAGTCAATTGAAGAATGTGCATAGAAAAAGTACCAATACAAACTAATAGAGAAAATCAGCCAACAAGTGGTAGAGAACAAGGTAAAGCTATATGAACTGGTCAATACATTGGAACCAATAATTTCAGAAGCTATAACCATAATTCATAACTTATGCACCATAGATAAATTCACTAAGGAGAATAGTGAAAAGATTGATAAGATAGATGCAGATCTTAATGCTAGTGCACAAGGTCTCACAACCAATGATAATGCATTCAAATTGCATTATGAGAAGCTTGTGGAATCTAAATAGTTGAGACTAGAGATTCAAGAGGCAAAATCAAAAATCCAAGATGAGGTAATAGAGCTCCAAGCTCTACTACTACCAAATCTCACATGACTGCATCAACACATGACTTCAAAAAAAACACTAATTGCCACCCCAGATATGTCTGTCACCGACAGTATCTATGACATGCATGCCAGGATAATAATGGAGCACATGGCCCTAGAACACCTCAAGGATAAATGGGAGAAGATGATGAAAGACATAAATAAATCCCATTCCCACATTTTTGACAAATTTTATGTATTCCACCTTTGTCATTATTTTCAAAAAAAGGTGGAATATATATGCAAAAGGGGAAATGATAATGTGAAAGGGGGAAATGATAAAAGGGGAAATATATGTATATGTATAAATGGAAATTTATATACCTTACACAAAGGAAGAAACATGTACATAAATTACACTGAGGCATGGATATAGGGGGAGTCATATTGACAAGGTAAACACATGGTTTATATACTAAACATTTTAGTTCTGCACATATCAATTTTTGATACTAATGCCAAAGGGAGAGATTGATGATCATATTTTGTCATTAGTATACAAAGGAAACATTTTTTGAACCATTGGTAACATGCTCACTGAGTGAAAACAAACAGAGATCATTGAAAGTGTATTAGCACAATGATAACTGAGAGACAGTTTGTAGTGAACACCAAGAGGGCATTTCACAGAGTAACCCGATAGAGAATTTCATGGAGTAAACCAAAATTTAGTCTACAGAACAACCTGAGAAGAAGAATCTCTATAGAGAGATCACTGAGGAAAGGCTATAGAGCAACCTGAGCACAAGTCTACCAAGAGACAATTTAATTTCCAAGAAATGTGGATCTGAGTTACATGTCAGATAAAACACTTTAGTTTTATATTTAGCTTTATACTTATGTTTAAATCCATTTCTTGAGGAACAAGTAAAGCATATGTAATTGTTTTAATCAGTCTAACTGATTGTAAACATGAAAACTAGGAGATCAAGGTCAAGTTGTAAACCTTTGATCATAGAGTTTTAATTCTAAAGCGTGAAACTTAAATAGGTCAATTCATTGTATAAATAGATGTATAATCAATCAAAACAAGATGATGTGATGATGATTGTAGCCGCAAAGGAAATCTAAGGATCAGACAAAGCGTTTCATGTAGAAGGACACAAAATAAAGAATTATGTTATGAATAACAAGATTCAAGGCTACCGAGAAGAACAAAGGTATTAATCAATTACTATAGGTGATACATCATATTGTGAACTTAAAGGATTTGTACTCAATAATTCAGCATTACATATTATCAGGTAAACAAGTATTTTTGACTACTTTCTAAGAATTGTAGCAAATAGAAGAAATCTTTTAAGAAGGTGGATTTAACAATCCTAATGTAAATCTCTTAATCAAGTGCACACTTAACAGTGTTGCTAAATCTCTTAACCGAGTAGACCTAACTAGTCTAAAATGTTACTCCTTAGTTCCTAACAGGGTAAGATCATCAGAAGTGATCACACTTGTAGCCTTAATAGACACCTTCCATTCTACAAATAGTGAAGCTTTGTGGGTCTCATCCCCACCATAGTTTTTACCTTCTAACAGGGGTTTTCTGCATTACTAATTCTTGTGTCATGTCTACTTACATTTCATGAATGTTTCTATGAATGTTTACATGCAATTAAGTTTATGATTTAATATTACATGAATAAGCTACAAAAGTAATATGCTTGGTAATGCAAGGAATTGATTACTAAGGTTTAAAGGTTAATTGATGAAAATGTTTTAAGGGTACTGATTCACCCCTCCCCTCTCAATAAACACCATTCCATTATTCCAACAATTGGTATCAGAGCTGAGTCTCTAATTTGGAAATGTTTAAATCACTTGAGAGAAAAGATCATACAACGGAAAGGTACACGCTTGATAAAAATATTAAGAATCAGAAATTATAGATATAAATATTCTATGAGCAATACAAAGAAGAAAGTATCAAGATGAGAGATCTACTTGATGAAAGGAAGGTTATGGCATCTTGTTGTTGGAATAATGATATATTTGTCATCAGTGAATGCACTTAGTAAAAACACTTATTGGGTTTTGAATGCTTACCGAGCTCATCACTCAGTCCATAGCCTATACCGAGCATTCAGTAAAGCTCACCGATCAAACAGTTCAAACCGAGCAGTAAGGCAGTCACCAAGTATATGAGAAGAACAGCAGTTACCGAGCAGACGGTAGTCACCGAGCTTCACAATTACTACCGAGTCACCAGTGGTTACCGAGTGACAATATTTCTACTGAGTCACCACAGCTACCGAGTTCCAGGCTACACTTCGGGACTAGTATGGACTGAGATTCTACTCTTACCAAGAGCATGACGATGCCGAGTACTGTAGTGGATGCCGAGTATCAGAAGATCACCGAGCCAGCTTAAGGAACCGAGCTTCTCCCGACTCAGTAATATTTTGTTCACCTATGTAAGGCCGACTTAGAAATAAGTTTATGTTATTTATTAGTATGAGGCCGACCTCATGACATGTAAATTGTAATTATGGACGGTATATATATGTAATGTATTATACCATCTCATAGTGTGGAATCATGTAAAAACATGGATGTGCGAAATTAGAGCAGAGCAGAGCAGAGACTGCAATAAGGCAGCAGAGCAGAGCATTTTCGC
>MU228112.1:178377-202027 GCA_018584345.1 Thuja plicata
TATATATATTTGATATGCATTGTTTCTCTTGAAATTTAAAAACTACAAACACACTCCACATCCATTTATAAGACACTTCAACACTTGTATCTCATTCTATGCTTACTATCCTTGAAGGAAACATTCCATTATCAACCTATGTAGCTTCTGAAATATCATTTCCTTATTTTCTTTAATTCAAAGTTGCAGTTATCAATTCCTATCACTTTTAGAATATGATGTAAAACTCAATGAAAGAACATTTGCAACCTATTTCACATGTAAATGTTTCTTTCTACCCTTGAAACAACTTTCTATTCATACAATAATAAACCAAGGACTCTGCAATAGTAGCATAAATAAACTTAAACTTTGAAACATGGACTTCTTAATACATATAGCAGATGGAACACTAAACTATAAATGCACACAATTGCATCAACAATCTTTGTATAGTAGACTATACATAAAACTATAAAAATAGGGAGTTGTATAGGTTTTAGAATAAAATGTAGACTCCCCCTAAACTCAATACTCATGAAGATCACCTCTAATATACTTTTCTCCCAATCCTCATCATTGATCATACATTATGTAACTGTGCTTTTTAGTTATTTTGATGATTGACATCAAATATTCAAGTAATTTTGATTACTCCTTTGATCACAATAATTCTCATCAATTTATGATAAATGTTTTGAATATACAATTTTAATATGCTATCATAGAAATAAAAATCACTCGTCAATTCTTGTTTACCATAGAAGTATACCCCTAAACATCCAATAACTTTGTGATTGATGTGTATGATGTTTCTTGACCTTATCAACTTAAATCCTCATTGTATTTCTCTTATTCTCATTTATGCTCATGGAATACTCATTTTGTCCAATTATTGATAACATAGTTGTTCTCCTTTTGGTTAGACCAAAATTTTGAATAACGAACAAAAAAATGCAAGTTTACTATTCTTAGCATTTCAATATTCTTGTTTTATTCTTTGGCATCACCTCTTTACAAATTCTCAATGGTTTGAAATGCATCTATGTGTTTCCCAAGGCATTGTAACTCTCTACTCTCCTTGTTTTAATACAGGGATGAGAAATAAATACATTATACTCCCTTTAACTCCATGCCATCATTTATGTTCTCATTTATGTCTCTTGTGCATTATATACAAGAATAAATTCTTTATACTCTAGATCTTGTTTTCTTACCTAAACCATCATAGTTTCTTTATTTTTCTTAATCAAAGAGTCTTCCTTCTCCTTGTGATTTATACATGGATTTCCAAAACCACTTCTACAAAAACATGCTCTATATCCAAGATTGTTACATTTAAAATATCTTATATTCTTGTCTTTCAAGAACACACTTTTGGTAATAGATCTTGTAGACCTTATACAACTTTAAACATGATGACCAAAGCTATTACAATTGAAACATGTTTAAATATTTGAGACAAAGGAATTTTTTCTTGACAAACCAAACCATCTCTTATCAATAGACTTACAATTTTCAACCTTTCGACCATAAGAATTGTGTATACATAAAACTAACCTTCGAGAGAATTATTCTACCTTGTTGATTGATCATGCCGAGAGGGTAAAGATCGAGTGAAATTGAAATCACTTCTACATATTTCTCTATGGATGCCTTTGGACTGCCTATCTCTTGAATTATTCTTCTCTTCACTCTTTGGGATAAAAACATGATAGTTCAAATCAACTTTATTTCTTGGAGTTTTCCTAAGTGTAAATTTGTTTTCATTTGGAGTAGAAAACATTTAATCACATTTAGACTCATTTTGAACTATCAAAATTTTGCCAAATTTAGATCCTAACCAAGCATAATCTTTACAATTGTTTCAGTTGTTTAACATGTCATTTAATATGTTTTTTTCTCTATTCACATTTCTGATATCTTTCAAACTAAATCTTGACACTTTCAATTTCTTTCCTAAGAGTGATGTAGACTCCTTCTACATTGTCAAACATAAAACATGTCACGTGCTCACCCTTCAATTACATGATTGCGTGGAGTGTGTATGCAATGCCAAGGTACCTGATGTTAGTTGATACATGTCAAACCATAAAATTTTGTAGCCTCTCTATGGAGGACACACCCTTTCAAAATTATGCCAGCTCACTACATTTCATTGTGGACACCCACACTCTAATGCGGCTAGCTGATAAATAATCAAGGAATATTCTTTTCCGTGGGGAAATCCATGACTAAAAATATTTAGATAGTTGTTCCATCCATGCCATTCAGATTGACCCATGAAATTATGGCATCTCTGATCAAGGCACTACAATTTTTCTTTCACTGCTAGCTAGCAGGTATTATTTGATTAACCAATCAGAAGAGTAGACCATAGCACGAGGAATTGAGTGATCCATGATGGAATTTTTGGCATGTCGATCGATTTTAAATAAATTGTAATCATTCTATAATCATTCTAATCAATTTTTTTCTATGAAACCCTAGAGGTTTGAGAAAGAAAAGAGGTTGGAAATATTAGACTTTATTCAATAGGTGAGGAAATAAAATATACTATTTGTATATTCACATTTTTTAGAACAAGACCCTATAGCCTACTAACCAAGGAAGTATGCTATAACATTGATTTTTTGGGGCATTCTCTCCTCCCTTGGCATATTTTCTCTTAATAAATCATGTGGACTGTGCCTTAGGTGTGTTAGCTATTTTTCTTGTATCCCTAAGTTCTAAAAGTGACAATGCAAACCAGACCTGGGGATTTTTGTCCAGCTCGCAAGAGTTAGATCATTCCTGCAAACTGAGGGGCAAGAAAAGACTAATTGATGAGGATTTGATCCTCCTTCTGCTTCAAGCTCCACACACTCATGTCAGTACACCTAAAACAAGATAAAATATTCATACATATAACTCACTAGCTAAACCTCATTATGTAGATGTGACCATGGATAGTTCTTAGACTAAAAGATATGGGAGTTCAACTCAACAAATCCTATGTAGGATCCACCTACATGATCTGCTAAGAACTAGGAAAATGGCCAATGTGACAAGGATGAAATCCTCCTTCTCTTTGAGTCCTAGACTCAGGAAGGCTAACCCATCAATTTACTCTTTAAAGAGACTAACATGTACCCTTACATTCACAGAATGCAAGACATAGACATTCAAGCTCTCATAAAAAAATTTAAAAGTGATTTGAATAATTGATTGATGAAGAAAACTGCTAGTCAAGCAAAGGCCAGTGCCTTATCTATTGGGCAATTGAGTCATACAAGTGTGCATTCCTAAAAAAACTAACTCCAAACTCAAAAACCTGAATGAAATGCCTTGCAAGCCATTCTTCTCATTTCAATACCTGGACATCATATTCATATTGAAACCTAGAATTATCAGAATTTGAAAATAAGATTTACTCTCTCCTTGAAAGAAACTTAAATTCAAACCCACAAATACCTTATAACTAGTACATTAACATGCCCTACAAGTTATTATACAAAATTCAAAATAATACATACAAAGATATCTGACAAGCAGTGAAGAGGGATTCCCTTTGTTTCTCATTAAAAAATCATCTGGTTCTATACACTTGCAGGACCAAGAACAAAAAAATTAAGACTCAAAATCCTCGAAGCTACCTAGCAGCATAAATTTTTAACCTCTGGTTACAATCATCAGAAAATCCAGATATAGGAGAAAGGGCCCAAAGCTAGTAAATAGCTACGGACACATGTCCTTCTCCAGAAAATATCCCCTTCCACTTCAAAAATCTGATTCCTTCTTTGCAACAACCTTGAACTACAATCATTTCTCCAACTGAATTGATTCTCTCCATCTTCTCAAAATTGAATTTACTCTCTCTGGAAAAACCTCCATGAGAGCCCCCTTTTCAAGTCTTTTAGTAAAATATTTCTCAAAAAACTATAGCAAAGACTATGTTTTAACTTTCAATTCACTTTGATTTTTCAATTTTAATATAGTTTCTCATGCAAATTTTACTTTAAATTAGCCTTTAAATACCCTTTAATTTTATGTATGTCAACAAACTATAGCATTTTAATTCAATTTTGTCTTTGAAATCCTCTACATTTTACTCTCAAACTCTACCAGAAATTGACATGTGGCGTGCTCTTATTTGATGCCCCAAACTGGCTGGGCTTAGCTCCATTTTAACTCATCTCTTATCCCTCTCTGACCATGGTTAACCTGGCTAAGTGTATCTCTAAGTAGCTGAATAATTATCTTAACCCTGGTTTGATTCGGCGACCTGGCGACTACCTCAGTCTCCAAATCGCATGAAGATTTTGACTTAACTGCCAGCTTCTGGCAACTCGGTGACCATAGTTATCTCCTAGTCACATTGGTTATCTCTGGCATCTTGCGACTGCGCGACTAGACTGCTAGCAATTAGTCACTAAGTCTTTGTAGTTATCTCCTTTGGCAGCTACCTCCTCACGAATGCATGAGTGAGTGCCATGTGTCCACCTACACCACCTGTCATCACCTCCATCTGGCACCATTTGTCTGCAAAATTTTCTTACCTATTGTCTAAGGACGCTTCCCAATGCATCATTTTGCCCCCTGTGAGTGCACACATGCAAAGCCTCTTCTTCACTTCACATTCTTTTATATGAGCGTCCTTGGATTTATACAACTAAAATTGCATTTGTAGGATGAATGTGGGACTAATATCCTTTGTATTTTAAATCCTTTATGTCTTGGCACCCAAAATATGGGGGTTACCACCTACAAGGAATCTACCAGCTAAGGGGCCTGCTATGGCCTCTTGGCTTCTTATTGAAACAACTATACAAGCGCTTTAGTACATAAATACTAAAAAATCCCAATACCTATTGCATGTGGGATATATACCTCTATGTATTTTAAAATCTTCTAAACCTCTCTCTCTACCTGCGTGGTTTCTGGTGATTGTATTTGGGATGTTTGGCATTTGTATTTGGCATGCCTTTCCAATGCTACACATGGCCCTCTATTTTTCTTTTTGTTGGTCTATCCTTGCCAATCATCTACGTGGATCTTTGTATTGAATATCTAAAACTTCAAACTGCCCTTATCTCTCCACTATGTGGCATCTCTTCTTCAATTTCTAGCGCAGACTTCTTATTACAAACATGCCTCCATTATGCTTAGTGAAAATTTAATGCCCCTTTATTACCCTGCGCAGCATTACCAATTGTATTTGGTTTTGCAATTTTGTTTCAAACTCATTTTCAATCCTATGTTGTGCAGGCCATGCTTTGGCATTTTACGTAGGGTTCTTTGGAATTACATCTACAAATATACCTACAAATTTCCTTGCAAAGTAGTTCACATCCTCCTTAAAAACATGGCATAGGCACTCATTGGTTTATTTCTAAACCCTTGTCTCTTTGTTGCTCATGGGGGTCTTGCATATATTAAAAGCATTTGCTTTGGATGTTTTAACTTTGTTGAAAACTAGCGCAACACTAGGATATTGCATTTGGTTTAATAAAAACTAAGAAAAACATTTAAAATAAAGCCTCTCCTTTATTGTTTAGCACAGGCAACTATGCCAAAACTCACACAACATATTGCAAACTTAATTTTAATGCCCCCTTTGCTAATATTGTGTGGGTTTTTTCCCATCAACTCTTGCAAGGCCTTTGTTTTATATTTGATACTTGGAGATAATATGCCAATAAGCAATGCCAATATGCGATAATTAGATAATATGCAAATTTCATTTTCCATGTACTTTTAAATGCATTTGCCTAAAGATTTTTTGAAGCCTATATCCCTCTTCAATCAAACATCTTCACAAGTATTGCCTAAAGATTTTTTGAAGCCTATATCCCTCTTCAATCAAACATCTTCACAAGTATTGTTATTGGAAAAGTTATAGAATTTGATCTTACACCTTCCCAGACTTGCACTGATCACTCGGATCCCAAGATATTAAACTGGCGATCATTACAATCATTTCTCAACAATTCTACAAACTGACTTCACAGACAGCAACTGGCCTTAAAAATTGACTGAAAAAAGTAATCTGACCCTGACACTTAGCAAAATGATTCATTGATCTATAATAATCATGCATGCAAAAGGACTTCTCTGGATCTTACTCCAGATGCAAGGTGCAACTAATCAAACTTTGCTATTTCAGAACACTATGTAAGTGCAAATGTTAAAACATCATAAATCTCATTCGGATTCACTTTTGCGAGACTACTAGAACATGCCCTGATAATTCACCTCCGGTTTAGGTGGTACATTTACATGCAATGAGAATTCTGCCATGAACATTTTCTTAAAACAACTTTCAGACAAGAAGTTATCACTCTCTAAAAAGACTATTCTGCAAACTTTAATCTGTTCTGCACTAGAAAATTGCACAAAACTTGTTCAATTTTGAATTCACAAAAAAATCAAGAAGAACCTTCAGGATCTGAACCTATGAACATGGATTCACCTTCACATTTGAATTATGAAACTTCAACTATAGTTCTCCGAAAGTAAACTGATCAACCGGTACAAATCTGCAAAGTTAGCACCTTACAACTTTTCTGATTTTAAACACAATAAATATGCAGAAATTGGATTTGGAATCAAGCTGGTAAAATGGACAAATCTAAAACTCTTCAAATAGGTACACTTTCATGTTTCCAAGAAAAGGGAGAACTCAATTATACAAGGCATTCAACCGGGTGCAACTTGAAGAAGCTCACAAGTACACTATTCAGAAATCTGGGCATGATAAAGAACTTAACAATTCTGAAAGACCAACTTTGGGGAATCCAAAAATCTATCAAATGGATTTGAAAGGAATTAGATTTTTGAACATAATCCCTCTACTATGCATACTAAACATTCCCAAAATGGTGACCCATGAAAATTAATTAGATGCAAGTTATTCAAATGCAAACTGGGCCTATTACAACAAATTGACACTTTGGCAGCAAATGTAAAATCTGACAAGTGCTTAAAATAAGACATCACTGACTGACTCAAAACTTGAAAATGACAAATTGGGATGTCTTCATATGCCTAAACAAGAGTGATGAACACTTGACATATATGAAAAAATTTAAAATTCCATCTGGGCAGATAGGCTCAAAAAGCACTTATAGGGGGTCAAAATGCAAAGCACTAATAAAACACTCAAAAATCCTTGTTGTATTTTTGAGTACCAATAGTGGCTCTAACTTTGGATGCCTCCCCCATGTGGGCATGAAAAGAACTTTTAGAATCGCATGGTAGAAGCAGACCATTCACAAAATCAAATAAGATTTTCTCTAATATTTCTCTCTCTCCTCCTTCCCAACTCAAAAACTAGGAACCCCTTTATTGAAAGAAAGGATGACACACAATTGAAGGGAAAGAAGGAAATTGTACAAACATGAAGCTTATTTACAAAGGCTAAAAGCCCCAAAACTGACTTCAGCTCTTACCTCTATCAAACATCTGACTTTTATCTCCAAAAATCCAAGGTATACTAAAACTCATGCTTCCAAGTGTCTGATAAAAAACAATGTTATTCATCTTCATCATATCAAACCAATCACAATCAATAAACTTACCACTACTTGGCAAAAAAAAAGCACTGAATCGCTGCATATGTTGATCACTGTGTGATATCACAACATCACACCCTTGAATATCACTATCTTTATGAAACAATAAACATTCCATCTCACTCTCATGGATGGAAACATGCTAGTTCACTTCAACACATGCCTGGATATCAAAGAAAAACTTTTCATATTCAACCTCATATGAATCATGCAAAAAATCAGGGGAAACATGATGAACCATAACCTCTGATTTCATACTTACTTCACCATGAGAATCTTCATTCATTTTCAAACTACAATAATTTTCAAGATCAATATTAGAGGAATATTGATTAGAATGAAAGGAATCTAAATCAGTCATTTCATCCTGGTTCCCATACTTATTCTGTTCATAATCTGATATATCATTCAGATCAACTAAATTTTCAACCATGTCCTCATACAAAGGATTAGAAACTACATGGAAACCTTTCTCAAAATCTGAATAGAAAAGCATTGGTTGATTCATATCTACTTCTTCATCAAAGAGTGGGTTAAAAAATTCATTATAATAATAATCATTTTCGATATCACATTCATCCTTAAGGATGGAAAATTCTAAATCAACATCATTATGAGTTGAAAAATCATCATTGCTATGAATTTGAGAAGAAGAAGAACTATAATTATTATTTTCAAAAAGAAAATCCTCAATGATCTCATCAAAATAATCTGTTGTATGAAAAGGTATTGGTGTTGGGACAGCATATGCACATCCATTTTCAAAATCTAACATTTATTTATCCTTTTCTTCTACAAATTCCTCACAAACACTCCCATGGACATCCCCATTTAATAACATGGATTGAGTACAATCTTCCTTATTTGAAACAAGTACTAAAACTCTGTGGCTCATACCTTCTTGTGCAAGGAAATCACTGCAGCAACTTCTGTCTACATCATAGTCATTCTCTTAGTGCTCACTAATGTCTGCCTTAAATTGAGACAAGAAGTCTACACTATTATGTTGAATAGAAGAAAAATCTATAGACTGAAAGAAAACTTTATTTACTAAAAATTTATCTTCATCAATCTAATGTTCATTTACTTCATCATCAACAAAATAGTCTGCATTATCAACATTTTCACCAGCACTATAAGATTCAACATCCTCAACATAAATAAGTTTAGATTCAGCATTTTCAATTTCATCTATCCATCTTTTAACACATTTGAATACTTCTTCTCTAAGAGATGCAAAACAACTGACTTATTTAGGCATACTAAGTTCCAAAAACAACTTGACATATGCAGATTCTTGAGGATCAACACCCACCGGAAGCTTATTACAAGCTTCACAAAATTTCTCGTAGAACATAGATACTGATTCTTCCTCTCTTTCTCCTATATCAGATCTTAGAGTTTGCAAGAATTTCTATTGGATTCTCTGATTTATAAATGAAGTATCCTTTTCTCAACTAAGAATTTTGAAATCTTGCTCACAAATTTCAGACCTAGCAAACATATCTTTCTCCATGAAAGCTGGAATTTCCATTTTCAAACCACTAACTCAGCAATACAATCTTATTCTTGTGCCAAAGATTTTCATCTGATTTCATGCAATCACTCATTTGAAAAAACATAGCATACTTCTGATTTCTAAATCTGAAATTTCAATCCAGAAGCATGGCAAGACTACAATCTATTTTTTCCTTTCTTCTAGTGGCTTATTCACTTATTAAGGAACCTTCTCTTTTCAAAAAATAAGAGGATTACCTAGATGAAGTTTGCAGCAGCTGCTCTTTTTCTTCTTGACTGGGAACAAGGCACATCTAGAGTTGTTTATGTAGCTCCATCAGATTCTTTTTTCATAGAGTCACCACCTCCTTGCAGAGGAAATTTATCAAACAACAAGAGTCATTTTCTAGTGTCTTTCAATTATGGGTTTGCTTCCAACCAGCAAAGTCTCATAATCTTTTGTTAGTTCACTACAACTAAAAGGCAATGTACAGGATACCTTCACTCAGAAATCTGAAACAAATTTCTGATTCCTCTTAATGAATCTTTCTCTTAATTGGATTCTGGGATGATTCAGCAAAGCGAGGAAAACTCCATCTCAATCTTTACTGGTTATTTTACTTCAGCATTCCCCAATGGAGTCGTCATTTTGTTATTGATTTTTCTTGTATCCCTCAGTTCTAAAAGTGACAATGCAAACCAGACCTGGGGATTTTTGTCTAGCTCGCAAGAGTCAGCTCATTCCTGCAAACTGAGGGGTTAGAAAAGACTAATTGGTGAGGATTTGATCCTCCTTCTGCTTCAAGCTCCACACACCCAGGTAGGTACACCTAAAAAAAGCTATAATCTGCATACATATAACTCACTAGCTCAACCTCATTATGCAAATATGACAGTGGACAACTCTCAGACTTATAAGATATGGGAGTTCAACTCAACCAATCTTATGCAAGATCCCACCTACATGATATGCAAAGAACTAGGAAAATGGCCAATGTAACAAGGATGAAATCCTTCTTCTCTTCGTGTTCTAGAATCAGGCAGGCTAACCCATGGATTTCTTCTTTAAATAAACTAACATGTGCCCTTACATTCACAGAATAAAAGACATAGACATTCAAGCTCTCATACAAAAATTTAAAAGTGATTTGAATAATTTATTGATGAAGAAAAATGTCAATCAAGTAAAGACCAGTGCCTTATCTATTAGGCAAAAGATTCATACAAATGTGAATTCCTAGAAAACCCTAACTTCAAACTCAAAAACCCGAATGAAATGCCTTGCAAGCCATTCTTCTCATTTCAATACCTCGACATCAGATTCATATGAAAATCTAGAATTATTGGAATTTGAAAATAGGATTTACTTTCTCCTTGAAAGAAACTCAAATTCAAACCCACAGCTACCTTATAAATGGTACATTAAAATGCGTTACAAGTTAATATACAAGAATCAAAACAATACATACAAAGACATCTGACAAGCAATGAACAGGGATTCCCTTTGTTCGCCATTAAAAAATCATCTGGTTCTATACACTTGCAAGACCAAGAACACAAAAATAAGACTCAAAAGCCTGGAAGCTGCCTAGCAGCATAAATTTTCAACCTCCAGTTACAATTAGAAGAAAATCCAAATATAGGAGAAAGGGCCAAAAGCCAGTAAATAGATACAGACACATGTCCTTATCTAGAAAATATCCCCTTCCACTTCATAAATTTAATTCCTCCCTTGCAACTACCTTGAACTGCAATCATTTCTCCAACTGAATTGATTCTCTCCATCTTCTCAAAACTGAATTTACTCTCTCTGGAAAAACCTCTGTGAAAGCCCCCTTTTCAAGTCTTTTAATAAAATATTTCCCAAAAAACTATAGCAAAGACTATGTTTTAACTTTAAATTCACTTTGATTTTTCAATTTTGATATAGTTTCTCATGCAACTTTTACTTTAAATTAGCCTTTAAATACCCTTTAATTTTTTGTATGTGCACAAACTATAGCATTTTAATTCAATTTTGTCTTTAAAATCCTCTGCATTTTACTCTTAGACTCCACCAAAAATTGACATGTGGCGCACTTTTATTTGATGCCCCAAACTACCTAGGCTTAACTCTAATTTAACTTGCCTCTAACCCCTCTCTGACCGTGGTTAACCTGGCTAAGTGTATCTCCAAGTCGTTGAATAATTCTCTAAACCCTGGTTTGATTCGGTGACCTAGCGACTACCTTAGTCTCCAAATTGCATAAAGATTTTGACTTAACCACAAGCTTCTGGTGACTTGGAGACCATAGTTATCTCCTAGTCGCGGGGTTATCTCTGTCATCTCACAACTGCATGACTAGAATACTAGCGGTTAGTCCCTAAATCTCTACAGTTATCTCCTTTGGCAGCTATCTCCTTGCAACTGAGCACCACATGTGCACCTGCGCCACCTGTAATCACTTCCATCAGGCACCATTTCTCTATAAAAATTTATTACCTGTTGTCTAGGAACGCTTCCCAATGTATCATTTTGCCTCCTATGAGCACACGCATGCAGAGCCTCTTCTTCACTTCACATTATATTATGTGAGCATTCTTGGATTTATACAACTAAAATTGCATATGTAGGATGAATGTGGGACTAATATCCTTTGCATTTTAAAGCCTTTATGTCTTGGTGCCCAAAATATGGGGCCCACTGCCTACAAGGAGTCTACCAGCTAAGAGGCCCGCCAAGGCCTCTTGGCTTCATATTCAAACAACTATACAAGCACTTTAGTATACAAATACTAAAAAATCCCAATACCTACTGCATGTGGGATATATGCCTCTCTGCATTTTTAAAGCTTCTAAACCTCTCTCTGTAACTTTGCAGTTTATGGTGATTGCATTCGGGATGTTTGGAATTTGTATTTGGCATGCCCTTCCAATGTTGCATGTGGGCCTCTATTTTTCTTTGTGCTGGTCTATCCTTGCCAATCATCTACATGGATCTTTCTATTGAAAATCTGAAACTTTAGGTTGCCCCTATCTCTCAACTACATGGCATCTCTTCTTCAATTTCTAGTGCAGACTTCTTAGTGCAAACACTCCTCCATTATGCTTTGTGCAAATTTAATGCCCCTTTATTACCCTACGCAACATTACCAATTGTATTTGGTTTTGCAATTTTGTTTAAAACTCACTTTCAATCCTATGTTGCGTAGGCCATGCTCTGGTATTTTATGCAGGGTTATATGGAATTAAATCTACAAATATACCTACAAATTGCCTTGCAAAGCAGTTTACATCCTCCTTCAAAACATGGCGTAGGCATGCATTGGTTTATTTATGCATCCTTGTCTCTTTGCTGCACATGGGGGTCTTGCATATATTAAAAGCATTTGTTTTTAGATGTTTAAACTTTATTGAAAACTAGCGCAACACTTGGCTATTGCATTTGGTTTAATAAAAACAAAGAAAAACATTTAAAACAAAGCCTCTCCTTTAATGTTTAGTGCAAGCACCTATGCCAAAACACACACAACATATCACAAACTTAATTTTAATGCCCCCTTTGTATATATTTCATGTGTTTTTTCCCATCAAATGTTGCAAGGCCTTTGTTTTATATTTGATAATCGTAGAGAATATGCCAATAAGCAATGCCAATATGCAATACTTAGAGAATATGCCAATTTCATTTGCCTCGTACTTTTAAATTCATTTGCCTGAAGATTTTTTGAAGCATATATCCCTCTTCAAGCCAACATCTTCACAACTATTGTTATTAGAAAAGTTATAGAATTTGATCTTACACCTTTGTAGACTTGCGTTGATCACTCGGAACCCAAGATATTAAACTGGTGGTCATTACAATTATTTCTCAACAGTTCTTCAAACTGACCTCGCAGATGGCAATGGGCCTCTGGAAATGGCCTTAAAAACTATCTGAAACAAGTAATCTGACCCTCACACTTAGCAAAAAGATTCATTCATCTATAATAAGCATGCGTGCAAAAGGAATTCTCCAGATCTTACTCCAGGTGCAAGGTGCAACTAATCAAACTTGGCTATTTCAGAACACTGTGTAAGTGCAAATATAAAAACATCATAAATGTCATTTGGATTGACTTTTGCAAGACTACTAAAACATGTCCTAAGAATTCACCATCAGTTTAGGTAGTACATTTACATGCAATGAGAATGGTACCATAATCAGTTTCTGAAAACAACTTTCAGACAAGAAGTTATCACTCTCTGAAAATGACTATTCAGCAAACTTTAATCTGTTATGCACTAGCAAACTGCACAAAACTCCTTCAAATTTGAATTCACTAACAAATCAAGAAGAACCTTCAGGATATAAACCTCTGAAGATGGATTAGCCTTCACATGTGAATTATGAAACCTCAACTATCTTCCTCTGAAATTAAACTGATCAACCGGTACAAATCTACAAAGTTGGCACCTTACAACTTTTCTTATTTTAAACTCAATAAATATGCAGAATGTGGATTTGGAATCAAGCTAGGAAAGTGGACAAATGGATTGGTATGGGTCTAAAACTCTTCAAATAGGTACACTTTCATTTTTCCAACACAAGGGATAACTCAATTATACAAGGAATTCAACCGTGTGCAACTTGCAGAAGCTCAAAGTACACTTCAAATATTTGGGCATGACAGAGAACTTAACAACTTTGAAAGACCAACTTTGGGGAATCCAAAAATATATCAAATGGATTTGAAATGAATTGGGTTTCAGAAAATTAAACCTTTGATATGCATACTAAACATTCCCAAAATGGTGACCCATGAAACTCAATTAGACGCAAGTTATTCAAATGCAAACTGGGCCTGTTAGAGGAAATTGATACTTCGATAGTAAATGCAAAATTTGACAAGTGCTTAAAACAAGTCATCACTAATTGACTCAAAATTTGAAAATGACAAACTAGGATGTCTTCATATGCCTAGAAAAGAGTGATGAACACCTAATATGTATGAAAAAATTCAAAATTCAATTCGGGCAGATAGGGTAAAAAAGCACTTATAGGGGGTTAAAATGCAAAGCACTAATAAAACACTCAAAATTCCTTGTTGTATTTCTGAGTACCAACAAGGTTTATTTTCCTTTTTTTAATCATTGTGTTATGTTCTTAACTCCCATAGGTTTGATCTAGTTGATTTATGTTTTCTGTAGCCTACTCCTCAAGAAGAAGGTGTTTAAGAAGTGAGGTATTTTCTTTCGACTCTTTTACAAACTATTAATGTTTGTTACTAAAATGGGTCTTATATCGTGTCCTTTATTGAGGAGATTTCCACTTTCTTTAGGATTTTTGTGCCTTAATTCAGATCCTCACATATTTTTCCCACAACCAGATATGAATGTGTGAGTGCTATGTCCAGCAACTTTGGCTTCTCATTCTCCTGCCAAATTGAAGGTAATGTGGTGAAATGCATCATAAAATGATCAATGCATGAAGCTCTAACTATAAATGGCTCAAATATGAAAAAACCAACTAACAAATTCTTTTCCCTTCTAACAAAGCTTTAATTAGAAACATTAAGAATTTTGCTAAGGCAATGAAATAATATTCCAAGATCTACAAGCCCAATGAAAAGTACAAAAGAGAGAGACAAAATGATATGATCAATTCATGGACTGAATTCAATAATAATCAATAATACATAACATCCAACTGAATACAATGTAGATGTGTTTGAATATATATGGAATTCATGATTACTAGGAGATGAGAAAGAGATAACATTTCAAACAAACTAGGTGGAATCACATGTCCACCAAAGGTGGAATCAGATGTCCACCAAAGGGTGATCATCGTCCATTGTACAATGAAGTATGCGCAAGAATGTGAGGATGATAATGTGATGAGCATACTAAAGGTGTATCTCACACACAATACTACAACATTTAGGGTTGAATTTTGATGCCAATTGATGACATGTAACTGATTGAATGTTTGATAATGTTAAGTTGAAGATAATGCAAGGCATTAAATCAGTTAATGGTTTGTATTGTCATTGATGTAAACTTGATATCATATGAATGGTCATGTACATAACTCCAAGGACTTCAAAGAATCAATGGAACAAAGGTTATGCTTTCAGCAATGCATAATATTCAAGTATTCACCAAGTGACAGAAAACACTGATGGAGTGCACACCATTAGTAAAGGTAAAGGAGAAAAGTCACAGTGATACCCGATGAGAAGAAGACAGTGTTGCCTAACCAAGAAAAATCACAAGATGCTCGATGAGCTGAAAATAGAGTTTCCTGACGAGCAAAAATCCAATGGTGCCCGATGGACGGAGATCCCAAAGGTAACTAGAGTCACATCGACAGAACTATCAGTTGTCACCGACGACTAACTACAAAGTTGACCGACAGAACAGAGAGTTCAGAAAATGACAAAATATCTAGCTAGAAAGAGATAAAGATAGACTTAACTGGTTGGTTTCTTTGTTTTATTCAACTAGAGTTAAGTAATTGATTTAAAGAAAATTTGTAGATTTGGCAAGAAGATAACTACAAGATAAATCAGGAGTTATGCTTTAAATCAGTTTGGCTGGATTGTTTTTCACGCCAAGAATCAAGAATCAATGAATCAATGAATATCATGTCTATATAAGAGACTAGATTATATAATTTCCATATGAATGGGAAGGGGAGTCAATAGAAAGAAGATGCTAAAGAGAAACTGATGAAGAAGAAATTCATACAATCCTGATCAATCGAGCTAAAGGAGAGCTAAATAATTTTGTAGACACCGACAAACAGTGAAGCACAACATCACAGAGTAGAAAGTGTGGAGCACAAAGAATTGAATTGATACATTGATCAGAGAGGTAATGCACTTAAATAGATCTGAAAATATGCAATTCAAAGTTGCATCATAAACAGGTCATAGTGTTTCAGTTTAACAATTAAAGCATCAAGTCTCTTAACCGAGTAGGACTTAACAGTCTTCTATATATTGAGGTACATCCCAAGGAGTGCCAAAAAGGTTGATTCATGATAGTAGCATTGGAATTGCCCGATACCTATTGACAGTCTGAGAAGGAGGTAGAATCAAGGATGGTAGTAATAGATGCCTGATACTAAGTGACAACCTCTATGTATAAAATCCTCTAACAGGGTCACACTTAACAGTGTGTTTGTAACCTTTAATAGGGTTGGCTCCTAATAGGGCTCACTTCAGAAGAGTGAAATTTTAGGGTATCGGTCCTAGTGATTTTTACCTTAACAGGGTTTCCACGTTAAAATCCATGTGTTATGTGTGTATGGTTTATTACTTTATTGTTTTACATTTCACATATGCATTTTTGGATTGATTGGTATACTCTGCTTATTTATTGAGTTTCGGTAAATATTTTTACTGCTTATCGGTAATCAAGGAGAATAAGGACAGACAAGGAAAATTGATAGACAGTTAATCATTATAAGTATTTCATGGAATGCATCTTGTAGGGACTTAATAATCTAAGGTTTATTTGATTGGTGGTAAATATTTGAAGGATAAATTTTGAGGCCATTGATTCACCCCCTCCCTCTCAGTTATTACTAACAATTGGTATCAGAGCTTGTGTTCTTAGAAGGAAGGTTTGAAGACCTAAGTTAAGATCACAAGATGAATAGACAAGATGTGCCTAAGTTGAACAAAGACAAATTTGCTTCATGGCAAAGCAGGATAAGACTCCACTTATCAGGTATTGGTAATGATGTTACTCAATTCCTAGATACTGAATATGTGTTTCCTAGAGGAGTATTGATAGTAGATCAATTGAGAGAGAAGCATGACCATAACTGCATGGTTATAGAGCTTTCTTCATCACTCTCTGATGCTGAATTTGAAGATCTCAAGGATTGCAAAACTACAAAGAAAATGTGGGACAAAATGAAGCTTGTACATGGAGGTGATACAAATGTTCTGAGAGCCAAGGAAGAAAGCCTTAGAGGAAATTTTGATGATCTCAGAATGAAAGAAGGAGAAAACATCACATAGTACAACACAAGGATAAAAGTAGTCAATGTTATACGAGGTGTTGGAGGTACATTTGAAGAGGAGACAGTGGTAAGTAAAATCTTAAGAAGCTTATTTCCTGTATATTCTATTAGAGTTTCTTCCATTCAAGAAATGAGAGCAGTAGAAAACAATACAGTTACTCTTGATAGTTTAATTGGTAGACTGATTTCATTTGAGATGAATAACTTTGACAATAGTGTCTTACCAAACTTAGAGTCTACATTTAAGTATTCTATAAAAATAAGAAAATCAAGTCATAGAAACTCATCTAGAAGAGACAGTGAAAGTGAAAGTGAAGAAGAAGATCTAGATGAAATAGAAGCACTTATGGCTAGGAGAATGTAGAGAGGCAAAGGTAAATACAAAGGCAAGTTACCACTTGTATGCTTTAATTGTAAAGAGATTGGACACTTTTCTGCAAGATGTCCTAACAAAAGAAAAGATGACAAAAGTAATGATAGATCTTTTGAAAATAAATATGAAAGAGGTGATAACAAAGATTACAGAGGTTACCGACAATTAGAAAAAAAGATACATGAGACTACAAGGATAAAATCAAAAAGTCTGGCTACCTAGATGCTTGCAAAGATGAAGATACTGACACCGAACCTGATGAAGACATTAAGATGGTATTTGTAGCTATAAAGGATGATTCAGATAAAGATGAAATGTATGTATAAATCACAATCATATCTAAGATTAGCAAGAATGACATCTGGATTATAGATAGTGGCTGCACTCACCACATGACTGGTGACAAAGAAAAGTTTAAAACCTTTGAGTATTATAATGGTGGTACTGTAAGAATGCGTAATGATACACCTTGTCCAATTTAAGGTAAAGGAACAATAATGCTAAATAACCTAGTTAAATGTTAAAATTCTTATTGGGTAAAAGGATTGAATTATAATCTATTGAGTGTTTCTCAGCTAAATAATCCAGGTCACAGAGTAGCATTTGAGAACAAGAAGGCAAAGATCTTCAATGAATCAGGATAACTGATTGGTACCAGTGAATAGAATAAAGGTAAATTATTCTATCTGAATGATACTGACACCACTTGTTTAATGACTAGAAATGAAGAAATATGGTTGTGGCACAAAAGATTGTGTCATGTGAATTTTCACAACATGTTGAAAATAAGCAAAAGGAGAAATGTAAGAGGCTTACTAACGATGACAAAGCCAGACAACATCATGTGCAAAAATTTTCAAAAAGGTAAAATGACAAAGTTTTGTTTCAAAAGTAAAACCCATACATCTGATGATATTCTAGAATTTGTCCATACTGATTTATGTGGACCTATGAGGACAAAGGGTTATTATGGAGATAGATATTTTATTCTCTTTGTTGATGATTACTCTAGAATGATGACAATTATGTTTCTAAAAGATAAATCTGAAGCATTCAAGATGTTTAAATGGTATAAAGCTATGGTAGAGAAACAAAGTGGTAAAGATTTGAAATGTTTGAGATCAGATAGAGGAGGATAATTTATATCAGATGAATTCACTAAATTCTGTAATGAGCATGGTATGAAAAGATAGGTTTCTGCACCAAGAACACCACAACAAAATGGTATTATTGAGAGAAGGAACAAATCAATAGTTGATTGTGCTAGAACAGTGATGATAGAAAAAGGCATCACCCAAGTTTTATGGAGGGAAGTTGTCAGCACTGTTGTCTATACACTTAATAGAGTACAATTGAAGAAGGACACAAAGAAGACACCGTATGAGCTATGGTGTGGTAAAACACCCAATGTAAGTTACTTCAAAATATTTGGTAATCAATGTTATGTCTTAAAGGAAGATAGAAATGGAAAGCTTGATGCCAAAAGTGATGAAGGTGTTTTTCTGGGGTATTCTACAAAAAGAAAAGCTTTTAAATGTCTCATCAAGGCCTCTAACAAAATAGTGGGAAGTGCAAATGTAAAGATTGATGAATTTGTAGAAAAGAATGAGCTGGAAAGCACAAAAGAACCAGAGAACTACAACACATTTGTATATTTTGAAGAACCCAACACTTTGTCTGAGCAACAGTGCTTAATTCTAGAACAATAGAATGTTGCAACCGATGGTCAGACTGTTGTTACCAATGGTCAGGATAATAATCAAAATAATATGCAAGGTAATGAAGAACAAAATGAAGATGAAAATGATGATCAAGATGATACACAAAGAGTTGTAACTGTACTTGAAAGATATGTAAGAAGGAACCATCCGGAGATCCAGATCATAGGAGATAAGAAAGTCGGTACAAGAACAAGAAGTAAGTATTTAACCTCAAATTGTTTAATTTGTGCGTTTGAGGCAAAATCTGTCAATACTGCACTAGCTAATAAAGAATGGATAAGTGCTATGAATGATGAGGTTGAGCAGACTAAGAAGAACAAGACATGGTCACTTGTGCCAAGACCAGATGATAAGAATATCATTGGTACAAAATGGATATTTAGGAATAAGTTGAACAAGAATGGAGAAGTCACAAGGAACAAAGCAAGATTAGTATGCAAGGGGTATGCACAAGAGGAAGGTATAGACTATGGAGAAACCTTGCACCCCTTGCTAGGCTAGAAGGAGTAAGAATACTACTTTCTTATGCTGCATATAAAGGATTCAAAGTATATAAAATGGATGTCAAGTCAACATTTCTAAATGGAATACTTGAAGAAGAGGTATACATTGAACAACTAGAAGGGTTTGTCGATCCAGATAAGAGAAACATGGTATGTAGACTTCGCAAAGCCTTGTATGGATTGAAACAAGCTCCCAAATCCTAGTATGAATGACTTCATTTGTATCTAATAAGTATTGGATTTATAAGGACTAGTGAAAATAGTAATCTTTATTTGAAAAAATATATTGATGCTAACACTTTGATTGTTGAAATATTCATTCATGATATCATATTTGGAAGCAATGATATGCTATGCAAATCATTTGCTGATGAGATGAGAAAAGAGTTTGAGATGTCTATGTTTGGAGAGATCAAGTTATTTCTTGGTCTACAGATCATTCAACAAAGTCAAGGTATTTTCATTACATAGTCCAAATACATCAAAGAGGTCCTGAAAATATTCAAGATGGAAGATTCCAACCCAGTTGGAACACCAATGGCTATTGAATGTATGTTTACAAAGGAATCCAAGACAACAGAGGTAAATCAGACTTTGTACAGATTAGTGATTGGAAAACTCATGTATGTTGTACACACTAGACCAGATATTGCACATGTAGAAGGAATTGTTGCTACATTTTCTACTAACCATAGGGAATCACATATGACTGCTATGAAAAAAATTCTAAGATATCTGAAGAATACTAAGTAATTTTTCTGATGGTATAGAAGAGAGGAAATTTTGAACTTAAGGTGTTTACCGACGTTGATTGGGCTGGAAATCTTGATGACCAAAAGAGAACAACTGGAGGAGCATTCTTTATGGGTGACAGACTTGTCACATGGACTAGCAAGAAGCAAGGATGCATCTCACAGTCTACTGCAAAATCAGAGTATGTTGCTATTGTAGAAAATTGCTCAAATATTGAATGGATCAAACAGTAGCTGGAAGGTATGCATATGAAGATCTCAGAACTAGTGATTATCTATTGTGATAACACTAGTGCAATAAACATTTCCAAGAATCCAATACTAAACACATTACAATTAAGTATCATTATTTGAGAGAACAAGTTCTAGAAGAAGAGGTGATACTTGAGTATGTGCAATCAAAAGAACAATTTGTTTATATCTTCACCAATCCACTTCCCAAGGATACATTTAAATACTTGAGAAAGAGGCTAGGGGTCAAACCCTTGTCTACCAGTCAATAAAACACTGAAGGCTGCATCAGCCTACATATTATCATAATATCATTCATGTTGATGCGAGAAAAGGAATAAACTTCAAAGATACATCTATATATAGACATGTATATATCAAAACTGAGCACCAGAGCATATTGTTGTATTGCTGATGGACAAGGGAAATTCAAGGAATATATTATGGATAGGAGGAAAATAATTGTTTGACATGAATGTTAGATATTTGTAAATTATTGTTTTGGCATTGTTGTCAAAGGGAGAGAGATTATCCATATTATCACATTCTTCTGAAAAAGAGAGAGAGATTATCCATTATCAGATTACTCCAATAGGGATAGATTATAGAGAGATTATATCCTTAGGGAGAGAAATTTGTATGAAAGATTACACAAAGGGAGAGTTGGTGAAAAGAGAAAAAGACATCAAAAAAGAGAGAACAAGAAAAGGAGAGAAATTGACACAAGAAGAAGATTCAACACATCAGAAAGTAAAAATTTGCAAGAATCAAATCTAAGCTAAAATAGAGCTTACCGATGATCAGACATTTATCGGTTGACATAAAAAAATGATTGGTAGTTTGATTAATCTCAACTATTGTATTTCATATTGTATTAGAAATGGTATAGTGTGATAATATAGTATGTTTCCATCAATACCAAAGGGAGAGATTGATGACACGTAACTGATTGAATGTTTGATAATGTTAAGTTGAAGATAATGCAAGGCATTAAACCAGTTAAAGGTTTGTATTTTCATTGATATCAACTTGATATCATCTCAATGGACATGTAAATAATGCCAAATAATTTAGAGAATCAATGGAACAAAGGTTATGCTTTGAGCAATGCATAAAAGTCAAGTATTCACCAAGTGATAGACAAAACCGATGGAGTGCACACCATCGGTAAAGGAAAAGGAGAAAAGTCACAGTGATACCTGATGAGTAGAAGATAGTGTTTCCCAATGAAGGAAAACCAGAGGATGCCCTACAAGATAAAAATAGAGTTGCCCGAAGAGTAAAAATCCAATGATGCCCGACGGACAGAGATCCCAAAGCTAACTGGAGACACACCAATGGAACTGTAAGTTGTCACCGACGACTAACTATAGAGTTGACTGACACAATAGAGAGTTTAGAAAATGACAAAATATCTCACTGGCAAGAGCTAAAGATAGACTTAACTAGTTGTTTTCTTTGTTTTATTCGACCAAAGTTAAGTAATTGAGTTAAAGAAGATTTGTATAGTTGGAAAGAAGATAACTACGAGATAAATTAGGAGTTATGCTTTAAATCAGATTGGCTGGATTGTTTTTCATGCCAAGAATCAAGAATCAAGAATCAATGAATATCATGTCTATATAAGAAACAAGCTTAATTCATTTCCATATGAATGGGAAGGGGAGTGAATAGAAAGAGGATGCTGAAGAGAAACTGATGAAGAATAAATTCATATAGTCTTGATCAATCAAGCTAAAGGAGAGCTAAAGAAATCTGCAGATACTGACGAATAGTGTAGCACAAAATCACAGAGATGAAAGTGTGGAGCACAAAGAATTGTATTGATACATTGATCAGAGAGGTAATGCACTTAAATAGATCTAAAAATCTGCAATTCAAAGTTGCATCATAAATAGGTCATAGTGTTTCAATTTAACCATTGAAGCATCAAGTCTCTTAACCCAGGAGGACTTTATAGTCTTCTATATATTGAGGTACATGCCAAGGAGTGGAAAAAAGGTTGATTCATGAAAGTGGCATTGGACTTGCCCGATACTTATCGACAGTCTAAGAAGGAGGCTGATTCAAGGATGGTAGCAATAGACGCCCGATACTAAGTGACAACCTCTATGTATAAAATCCTCTAACAAGGTCACACTTAATAGTGTGTTTGTAACCTTTAACATGGTTGGCTCCTAATAGGGCTCACTTATGAAGAGTGAAAATTTGGGGTACCGGTCCTAGTGGTTTTTCCATTAACAGGGTTTCCACGTTAAAATCCATATGTTATATGTGTATGGTTTATTACTTTACTGTTTTACATTTCAAATATGCATTTCTGGATAGATTGGTATACTTTGCTTATTTAATGAATTTTGGTAAATATTTTTACTGCTTATCGGTAATCAAGGAGAATAAGGAAAGACAAGGAAAACCAACAGATGCTTAATCATTATAAGTATTTCATGACATGCATCTTGTAGGGACTTAATAATCCGAGGTTTATTTGATTGGCAGTTAATATTTGAAAGATAAATTTTGAGGCCACTGATTCACCCCCCCGCTTAGTTATTACTAACAATAATTTGTGATGGCACTACCATTTGTGTGTATTTTTGTATTTTTTTTAAGTTCCCCCGATGCTTTCGTAATAGCGACAGTACTATCAAAATTGTGACACTCGCGTGCTTATGAACAAAAAAAAGAAAGAAAAATAAATGCTCATTTCTAATTTAGCGTGATTGCATTTTGTCATGGACGAAGAGGGCCTAACTATGGAATATTGGAATCTTGGTATATTGTTGCCATGACTTGATCAGGTAGGCATTCAAGCTTTGTATTCTCATTAACTCAACTTCATTTTGGTGGCATTTGTTGATTTAATGCCATAGTATGAATGTTAATGTGTATATGGAATCCTTCAATCTGTTGGGAGTAAGCTCAAACATGCAAACATTAGCTGGTTAGCATATATCATGACAAGAAAAGCATGCAAGAGATTAAGCTAACAACAAAGACACCAAATAACATCAGATTAAGCTAAAAATGAGTAAATAAATTGCA
>MU228112.1:237353-252062 GCA_018584345.1 Thuja plicata
GAACAAATGAGGGCTTGGGGAATGACATTTATTCTTAATAGGTTAAATAATTAAAATCAATAAGGTTCTAAAGTCCCTATTAATAAAATGCTTTGAAATTGTAAGTTGTGAATTCAAATATTGGAATAACAATGGTTAGTTTATTTATAGAGGGAAATCTTATTTTAGTGTTATAAAGACTTAACTAAGCCATGCAACCAATCAAATATGGTTGAGGGAGTTTAGAAGGAAGTTATTTAATACCTTATAAAGCCATTTGTACGGCAGATAGCCAGGTGAAAAAAAACAATCAATAGAGAAAGCAATAAAATCTTAGTTTTCTACAAATTGGTGTGGATACTTCATTCTGGAAGCTTTACAGTTGTTTTTTTTGGAATCACTATTACACCAGTATGCATTTGCTATTACAGTTTATTGTTAAAATCTCTGCAAATAGTAGAAATTTAGAATAAGATGGGTGTCATTCTGTGAATGTTGAAGGCCTAGCTTTCATGGAATGACTCAGTCCAAATCTGTATCATAAAACACTAACCATTGATGTGTATTTGAAGAGGAGATATTGGGTGATCACCGTGACAGAAAAGGGTAAAGTTCAGAAATGAGAGTGACAGAAAATGCTGTCTGATGTGGGGGCAATAACTTTTGATTGAACTGTTGGATGTTTTTGCAAATCAGCCAGAATGGGGAGAAC
Source organism: Thuja plicata (assembly GCA_018584345.1). Classification (NCBI taxonomy): domain Eukaryota; kingdom Viridiplantae; phylum Streptophyta; class Pinopsida; order Cupressales; family Cupressaceae; genus Thuja; species Thuja plicata. The sequence continues at coordinate 238,045 of MU228112.1, forward strand.
CTAATTACGTCCAATCCCACTGGAGCAATTGAAGAGATAAGGTTTGGTTTGAAAGTTATTAACATCTGCGTGAAGGTATATCTAGAGGACAGCAAGGTGCCATATTTTGGTTTATTTATTTTGTAAGTTGAGTTAATGAATCAAAGGGGATATAAAGCATGGTGGGTTACTGTGATTGGGTATTCAAGAGGTTGTTTTTAAACAATTTGTTGGAGAGTAGAATTATTTTGATGGTTGTTCTAATTGAATAGAAAAGCTATAAGTGATTGAGATCTTCCTATCACCAGTTGCCTAGGAAGCAAACGATTGTAAATGTTGTAGTTGTTGGGGTCAATCACTCTTTCATTGCCCACTCTGCATCACATTATTTTTTTCTTTTGTTCTTCATGGGCCATTCATTTTTATACCTGACTACATCTCCCATTAAAATTTCATCAATACTTTTCATTATCTTGTGATATTGCTATCTGAATTCAAGTGTATAGTTTTTTGAATCAAACTCATTGACCCATGTTTCGTCCATGAATTTGACATGCACAAATTGCTTATCATGTCATGAAATTTTTTGATGTGTTGACAATGACTTGCAAGAGTGTGGGTGACACATGGTTCAACTCCAATTCATACAATTGGGAGTACCTGGGAAAGTGAGTGGACATGGAAAAGGGTATAGTAGAGCCTAGTCATATTTCCTGGGTAATCCCAATTATTTCAAGCGGAGAAGAAGTAATGAGAGGAATTGTCGAAACATCAACAATTTTTGTGAGATTAGTTTGTTAACTGCACCTAATACAAGGCAATTTGTGAATGTCAAACTATACACTTGAATCTTGATATTAATATCACAATTTGACATGCCCTAAAATGTAGATTCCTTTACATGCATTTCAAAGTGTGGTAAGGACTAAAAGTCCCAATCATAATTATGCATATGGTTTCCAGGAAGTGCAGTTAGGACGTTGCATTTACATGTTGTTCAAATTCATTATATCATCAAATACAAAGCATTATAGTTTTGTATTGTGATTGACAATAGTCATTTTGCAATTTGATTTGTGACGTTGTCTACATGATTATTATGTTTCTTTTTATTGCAATTATAATTATTATGAATGAACAAAATAATCAAACAAACAAAATTATATGTTGGAATGACAGTGCAATATTTATCGATATAGCGTCGATGGCTTCGGTAAATGTGCCTATGTGTCAATGTGGTGTTTACCCTTGTGTGTTGAAGACGTCACACACAAAAAGTAATCTTGGGCATCAATTTTGGGGTTTCCCTAATAGGAAAAAGGTCTGGATATGGAATTATATTGTATGTTTAAAAGTAATGTGACAAGTTATAATCATTTTAGGAAGAACTAATCTATAGATTTTGTATTGTAGGGAAATAGTGGATGTCACTACTTTCGGTGGGTAGATGAAACCACATTTACATATACCCCATCTATGTCTATACCTGATGTAGGAAATGAATGCAACTTGTGCAAGGCTTGAGAGGCATCTAGTGCCGCCAAGATTGCCTCAACGGTGAAAGCAGAAATAATGTTTTTGTGATGCCTTCTTTGTGTAGTTTGTGCACTACTTTGTTGGGAACATATGCATAAATGTGATTAGCAGAGGGCTATTGTAGATACTGAAATTTTTTAGAATTTCATGTAGATACATTGGACATATTTTTATAAACTCATGAAATTATTGTTGTTTATGACTTCGTTATGATTTTCTATATCTTGGATGGGTTTTTGGAAATTTTATCCTTGTTCCTTTAAGAAGTGTATGGCTTGACTATGAACATGCAAAATTGTATAGGAGGATAAGTAATAGGGTGCCGGGAATTGCTTAGATCATTTGGATGTAACCCCATCTTTTCCTTCCTTACAGGTTCTGGATCATACAGGAGCATACTGGATTCAACCCCGGAGACATTGGCAAGGATCACCCAACTTCATAAAACAAGAACAGAAACAACCCAATTTAAAAGTAGAAGACATAAAAACTTGTTTAGTGATCATATTGTGATGAAGGTGGAGTCTGATGCTGCTTCAATGACATTGGGTAGTGATGCAAAATTTAATGTTTGTAGTCATTGCAACAGCATTAGGCGCCACCTTCAACACAATATGATCACTAGACATGTTTCTATGATCTCTTCTATAAACACATCACATTCCATATGGTGTTAGAAGGCCCAGATGGGAAGAAATTCAATGGTACAATTGTGGTATCTTTTCCCCTTGGTAATGCTTTTCAGGTAGAAATGGTAGGATACCATCTATCTTTCTTGAAGACCCTTTATCAAAAGGGGATCAATGTCCTCTATCTTCAATCAAATAAGGGGTGCAGAAGGTTTCTCGGCATCGATTTCATATAGAAATTGAGTGCTATACCCAAACAATGCAGAGCAACTTCTGCACCCTCGATTCCAATGAAGAGAGAAATACCATTGATACCTTTTGGATAAAGAGGCTTTATAACACTTCTACCATCCTTCAAAATACTGGTTTTAAAGTTAAACATGAACTACGATGTCTCTGTGAGTTACGTAGGCAAGGCCATCTATGATGAGCCCCTGAGGCATTAGGTCTAGCCCTTAGGTCTTGTAATTTTGAGTTCTTCCTTGTTCTTCCCACCCCTTACTAATATTTTACATAGTTTTAATCTCTTTACGAAACTAGTTATAAATACCTTATGATTTATTTAGCTAAGTTAATGACGTAGCTTATCTTACGATCTTGTATGTAATAAACTATGAAGTTTATATCCTACATCTAGTTGTGTAACCATATATACAGGGGAAGGAAATGGAGAGGCAAGGAGAATATGATACACAGGAAAGAAACAAAAATTTAGGTATGCAGTTTAAAGTCATGTTGGTTAGTTGAACATCGTAATAAGCTTTATAGTTTGATTTTCTAGATGCGTAAGTAAGAGGGGGCTTACAATAATAAATCATGTAATTTTGTAATGTATTTTTTGTTATTGTATCAATTTATTTTTCCCACTTATTCATTATATTGGCATACTTATTCATTATTTTAATTATTGTTACTTTGTTTTAGGTCTTCTCAATGTCAACTACTAATCATTGGTTTCTCTTTCTCCCTTGGGAATTCTTATCAAGTAGAAATAGTAAGATAACATCTTTCTTTTTTGAATACTCTTTACCAAAAGGGGATCAATTTAGTTTATCTTTAATCAAATAATGGGTGCAAAAGGTTGCTTTGCTTTCATTGGGTATAGAAATTGAGTGGTATACCCAAATGATGCAAAGAATCTTCTGCACCCTCAATTTTAGTGAAGAGAGAAATGCCATTGATACCCTCTGGATAGAGAAGGTTTAGAACATAAATTTGATATCCTACTATTACTACTTGATAAGCATTTCCAAGGGATCATAGATGCTCTATCTTAGCATAAACATGTGTGCATTCTGTATCATGGCCTTAACACAATCTTAATCTCATGAGGTTGTAGTGGACCCAATTGATCTAGATTGACCAATAACAACTTCCACTTTCTACATTGAAAAAGTACCATATCTCTCTCTTCAAGGGTGGGTTATTCATTACTACCATGTCATGTTGTATTTAGTTGTATGTAGCTCTATTTGTTTATTGTCTACTATGCAATCTTTAGCATATGTATAATGTGTCTTTTGTGTCATCTACAAATATTGCTTTCATTTTACTTTCTTTAGTTGTTTTATGTTTAACATTTGGTGTACAATATTCTAAATTGCTCAAAGTTTGACATGTTTATAGGGATCCAAATTATAAAAAAGAAACTTAAATGGGTTTAAAAGTTCTACCATCCTTTAAAAGACTGGTTTTAAAGTTAAACCTAAACTATGATGTCTCTGCGAGTTACGTAGGCAAGGCCATCTATAATGAGCCTCTGAGGCATTAGGTCTCACCCTTAGGTCTTGTAATTTTGAGTTCTTCCTTGATCTTGCCACCCCTTACCAATGTTTTACATATTTTGCATCTCTTTACAAAAATAGTTTTAAATACCTTATGATTAATTTACCTAAGTTATTGATGTAGCTTATCTTACGATCTTGTATGTAATAAACTATGAATTTTATATCATGCATCTAGCTGTGTAGCCATATATACAGGTGTAGGAAATAGAGAGGCAAGGAGAATATGATACACAAGAAAGAAAGCAAAATTTAGGTATGCAGTTGCAAGTCATGTTGGTTATCATTTTCAAATCTTCTTCATCAATAACCATCAACCATTTTCCAAGAGAAACAGCTTTCTCTATATGAATATTGGTTTACATTTCCCTATAATTTTGATGCAAAATATTTCCATGAAGTATGTCAAGGGTATAATGCATTCAAGCAAAAGCCTCCGGAGGCTACTAAGTCTTTTGTACAACTTTTGCTTGGTAATTTGAAGCCATCAATGGAAACTTACAATCCTAAGCAATTAGTATACCATTGATGGATTCATAATTATTAATTGAAAGGGAGTTCTCTGATCTGGAACTCCCTTTGGTGATGATCCTATGCAGTTCTACATAGACATGACACATTCCTTAGAAGACTTTTAATCTTACAACATTTGAGAAACATAAATGTAGATATCACAATAGCTGAGAAACATAAATGTAGATATCATGGTCACAATTGTTTGGAGACAAAAATAATTGAGTTCTATACCCAGATGATGCCATGCAAGCACTACTCCTCCAGTTCTAAGTTAGCACTGCAGGATCAAAAAACCATAGATAAGGAATAAATTTAGAGAGAAGAGGAGGGCCGTAATGACCAAAGTAATACAAGTTCCCAATATTATTTTGGTCATTATGGCCCTCCTCCTCCGCTCTCTAAATGTATTCCTTATCTATGGTTTTTGGATCCTGCAATGCCAACTTAGAACTTGAGGAGTAGTGGTTGTGTTGCATCATCTAGGTATACTAGTCAATTATGTTGTGTCTCCAAACAATTGTGACCATGATGCCTACATTTATGTTTCTCAGCTGTTATGTCCCAGGATCTGTTATGACCCTTTATGATCCCTAAGATTACATCTTAGAGATCTTAAAGTGTCGTAAAGGGTCATAAGTGCTCCTACAAGGGGCCAGATGAGCTTCCACCTTCATGTTGTTGGCCCTATTAAGTAGAGAATGTTAAACTGTTCTTGAAACAAAGAGAAGCTCAATATTTTAAGGTCTCACTCTATGCACATGAATTTTTTTTTTTTAAACATAGCATACCATTGCAATTGCAATGGTATTCAAAGGATGACCGACACAAAAACACTACACGCGACATCCAGATGTCAGAATAATCTGACAGCTAAATGCCGCATGTACAACATGTCCATCGCATACCCGTCGTAATGGCGACACTCATAATATGTAACCATAGCATACTAACCCTCATAGCTGGTGAATAATATGTAATGACACTCATAATATGTAATAATGATGGACATAGCTACCGTTGATGATTCCAACACTAAAACTGCAACAACGGTCTGTGTTGGTTTCCTGATGGAATAGTGTCATAATTACAATGCATAGCCATCAAAAAGATGTCTCAAACGTACTAGTGTAAAGTGGAGTAAGATAACAACTATCACTACCTAAAGTATAATTTCTTCTGCACCATGTGCTAAAATAAGATGCAAACTCCTTTGTGTCTCATATAAAAACTATTATGTAATGTATTATCCTAAGTAAGCTTAAGTAAAGTGTAATTAAGCTATTTAATTAAACCAATACCCTCCCATAAGTGCAACTTAGGGGAATGCACTTAACTCACAATGTAAGATGGGTCTCGGCTACTAGGCCATGTTAGGTACCCATGTACAATATGCAATAGAAAATGAAATGCAATCTCTCATAAAATAGTGAAAAGGAGAAAACCTCATGGGACAAAAATCCCCTCCAAAAGAGAGAAGAAAACAAACAAGATTCATGGATGGATGGAGTATTGAAACCCCCCCCCCCGAGGACTACATACATGATGTATATACAAGCAATTATCTGCTCATAGGAAGGAAATAAAGAGGCATTATATCCCCCCCATAATGATGAATATCTAACAAAAATAGTGTGGTCTTGAAGGAAAAACATAGACCAATGCCTACAAAATAATGTTTCTCCCCTTAGGAAGAAGATAGACCAACTATAAATGAAAGAATCCTTCCAATTCTGGATAGAAATTAGGAATCATAATCCAAATGAGCTATGTAGATGATGTCTCTATAATATTCTCATGTGTTTCTTGTCCTTCCAGATGATAAATATGTCACTAACCAATTAGGAATATGCCCAATAGAAGGTGGCAAGCTAGGAACCAATGGTAATTGAGTATGAACAACTTCCAAAGATAAAGATGTCTCCTCTAAATACAAAGTAGGAAGAGAGCTGAAGTATACCTTCCTCAATGTAGAAGGTACACAATTGGTAAATGCTCTAGGATCAATGTAGAAACTGCTACATGAAAACTTAATAATGTTCCTTACCTTAGGAAGAAACAATGTTATAGGTGTATGAATGAAGTCTCCCCAATCTATAGGAAGAAACCTCAAAATGCATGGTGTATCTAGAAATTGAATAGGGGTCTTAAAAAAATGAGTATGATCAACCTGAACCATGAAATGTGACATATCAAGTGAAGGAAGAGACTCATGAAGGCCAATCTCCAAAGACTCAAATGTGTTCTCTAAAGATAAAGAGACCTCCTCTAACTACTGTATGAAAGGATCCATAATCATGCCAAATTTAAAATAAGGATCAAGTGGAGAATGAAGATGATGGTAAATTTTTTCCCTTGAAATAACTAAATAAGGATTATCTTCATCAAAGGGAAGATGAATATCATCAATGATGTCTCCCAAATCTGCAATGTAGGACTCCACAAACAAACCTACAATGTTTGTCAAGAAGTCATCCCATGAATCTATATCTGGTAGATAATGAATATCATGCTACACTAAATAAAAACAATCCATGGTTATTAGAATACAAGCATCATCAAGAGAAATAGTAGAAGTGATTTCAACTGTAGAAGTATCTTCAGGTTCTGGAATATAAGTTTGTTTTGATATCTTTCTTGAGGTAGCATCATCAAAAGGAATATTATTAGCATCATCAATTAGAATGAGACAATCTTAAATAGGATTAGCTAGAAATGGAGGAACATGTGGATCTTCATAAAGCTCCTGAATGATGGTCCAAATTGTGTATGGTCACTCAGTATGGCTAAACTTGGGATGTATTTTGTAGAATAAAAATTGTCTAATGTTGTTAGAAATAAAAAATTTGATATGAGCATTCTATTTTTCCCAAATACCTTGATTCCACAATGAATTTGTCTCAGGAATGATTCTATAAAGATGAGGCAAGAGATTATGACATCTATAATGTGTAATTATTCTTTTTTCCTATGACTTATAATTACCCTGAGTAAAAGTTATTACAATAGGATGTATTACAATACCCATGATTGGATCCATGGTGCACTTCTCACATTACAAAATGAGATCAACAAATCATTACAACGCCCCTACCCAAATTCACTCAATCAAAGAAACACGCCCCCCCCCCCCCCCCCCCCCCCCCCCCCCCCCCCGCCCCCCACAAATAAAAAAAGAAATGATGATTTTTGTAGTTTATAAATAGTGCATGTACAACTACCACTTATAAAACAAGGAAAAGTGGACTTATAATTTAAATGATTACAATTGACAAAATAAGACTATACTAGACTAAAATAAATAAGAAAAAAGATCACTTAAGTATTCAATCATTTACAAGTGCCAAAAATGGCCAAAAAGGACCAAATACTAAAGTGTTATGATTACTTACATTACCTAGTATATGATAGAAAATACGAAAAGTATAAAAGTAATCATACACTTTAAAAAAAAGTGGCACTTGAAAAATGTGTCTATATGAGTCCGAGCAAAGCCCCCAAAATTTTAAAATTAGGGATTAGATAGGTACAGTCACCAAAAACTAAGTTTTTTGTAAAACTCTATCCACCAAAACCAGAAAACAATAGTATAGTAGGGAAGAGCCCAAAATTCTACACCAAATAAAAAAAATATTGCATCAAAAAAGGAGTCAAAATGATCATGCTATGGGGGTTTGAATTTCTCCTCCAAAATTAGAACTACCAATGGAGAGGGGTAGAAAATATTCAAATATGTGCTAACACATTGCTTATTTTATCAAGCCAAATGCCTAAATTTGATGTTCTTTGGCCCATCAAAACAAAAAAATAACATGCATGGTTTTCCTATGTGGAAAACATCGATTGGCCGAGATCTACTGAAGTCGGAGATGAAGTATCTACTAAGGTGGTGCTCTCAAGCTGAATATGGAAGATGATTTTTCTACCAAACCTTGATGACATTATCAAACTGCTAACTCAAAAAGTAATGATGGGATAGTCTCGACAAAATTGTAGAATAAGATATGATGACACATCTGGGACAATTAACTACAATGCTAACTTTATATAAATGACAATGCATTAGGCAATATAGCCATTCAATAGTATATCCCACTACCACTGTGGGACAAAATATTATAAGAAACCCTTATTTCTGATAAAAATATCACTAATTGAGATTGGAAAAACAACAATGATAGAAAATTTTAGATGCCAGAACTAAGAAATTACTGTGAAAAGAATGTCAGAAACTATGACTTAGCTTGGTATATTGCCTAAAAGAGCACAAAACAATTTATGAAAAAATTATTGCGAGCTCTAAGAAGTCTGTGGAAGTAGATAAATTTATATTAACAGTGCACGAGAACTGGCCGCTACTACGAGGAAAGGTCATCAGATGATTGATGCTGAGAGAAGGAGGTCATTGGCTTTTTGCAAGATCTGTCAAACAAGTTTAGTGAGTGCTCTGGCATGGAGGGTTTGAAGCTTGTTCTAATGGGGCCCTAAAAACTTATCGATGGTGGAGTCTGTAAAAGCCACAATGAAGTCAGTGGATTGTGTGTTGGGAGCTGAGTGGAGCCCACTGAGGAAAGACCGAGGTGGCTCTTTTGCGGTACTTGATGGAAAATATCCAACATGTATTATGTAGGAAGAATTATTCCCTTATATTTGAGACACAACCCAAATTAAATAAAAGATGGTAAGGAAGGAAAGATTAGAGGGTAGAGCTATGTTGGTTGTCTTCAAATGTTGACCCGAGTTGGAAAAGATAGATTTTATCTCACCCGATCTTTAGCTTGTAAATGTAATAGTCCTACATGTGGTGTGGCAGGGGCCTTTAGCTATGAAGATCAGGAGGCCATACGGTCTTGCTTCCAAAAATATTCCCTCTAATTTGAATTTTTACAAAAATAGGTAAATTTATAGTCAAACTTTGTCAAAATGACCTTCCAAACATAATGGTGAGGTCTGATCTTTCTGTAGGTGCTCCCACAAAATGCTTCTTTCTATATCTAAATTGAAGCCCTCCAACAATCCAAGCAAAAATGTAAAAAAATCTCCCAAGGATATGCATTGAATGCTCCAATGGCTCTAATACCATGTAAGAATTTATCTAAGGCAATGAAAGAATATGCCAAGATATAGAAGCCCAATGAATAACAAAAGAGAGAGAGAGACAAAATGATATGATCAATTGATTAACTATATTAAAAAATGATCAATAATATATAACATCCAATTGAATACAATGTAGATGTGCCTAAATATAAAGGCAATGAGTGATAACAAGGAGATAAGAAAGAGATAACCTTTCAACCACACTGGGTGGAATCCCATGTCCACCAAATGTGGATCATCCTCCATTTTACAATGAAGTATGTGAAACAAAGTGATAAGTGCACTAAATGTGGATCTCACACATAAAGTGGAATGAGATAACAACAATCATCACTTAAAGTAGAATTTATCCTACGCCATGTGCTAAAATAAGATGCAAACTCCTAGGTGTCTCATATGAAAACTACTATATAATGCATTATCCTAAGTAAGCTTAAGTAAAGTGTAATTAAGAATAATTAATTACGCCAACAATCTCTTTGCCTCCCCTTATTTTAGGTTTTTTTTTTATGGTCATTCCCTTTCTTTTCCCAAACACCAACCATGAAGACCCAACTTCCAAAATCCCACAGGTTGTGTTGCAGGGCATATCCCATTCCACTCCTGTAAAAATTCTAGACTACCCATAATTTTTAAGAGATCCTATTCGAGGGATCCATGGTTTTTCAAGCATGCCTGGTGGGTCAGAGCTAAACATAGTTTCCAAAGTAAGTTCATACTTTGTCCTTTTCATCTTGAAAGCAACAAGAAAGTGCACATAATAAGCATAAACTAGGGTCTAGTTAGGGAATGAATCCAAATTACTACAATTATGTTCATTGAGTTTCTCCTCAACCTTATCACGTAGATCTAGTTTGCATTATATGGTTGATATTTCTTGATCTTCAACGCGAGCTAAGGATCATTGGGCTAGAAAAGAAGTAGATGTTCCTCTTTCATTCCTTAGCAATGGTCAAGGCATACTTTGAAGGACCATAGCTAGCACAACAACCTGTCATGGAGAGCTAGTTCACACATGAAGAGATTCTAAGAAGTTTCATGTTTGATGGGAGATGGCCCTGATTGGATCAATTTTATAGATTTTTCTTTCCAGTCCCTGATGTCATATTCTATTTCAATGTTCAAGTGTAGACCAATGGTTTTGCACTCAAATTTGAAAGCTTAACATATTGAGCAAGACCAAAAACTAACACAAGTGAGAAAGACCCAAAAATAAGATAGCCTTCTCCTGCTACATCCAAAGGCTGATGATTTGAGTCTTCTCTTTTCTGAGCCTCCCTGTTTCATCAAAGATGATGAGATCCCTGCTCTGCAAGGTTTTGAGGTTTCAAAGAATCCTTTAGAAAAGGCGTTGCCATGAGAACCTCTCCCTATCCCTTCCTATGATAAAGGCAAAGTAGACGATGACAACATGTCATTTTTGGATGAGCTAGAAGCCTTGTGGACATTACTCGATAAATAAAATTTGAACATTTAGGAAAAGTCATCCCCTACATCTTAGACAACAGATCCACAAGATACCAAGCTCAAAGTGCATGATGATGTGCCCCTTGGTGTAAATCCGTTGAAAAAGATAGGCAGGTGCCCAATAAAGTATTATTCAAAACCATCTACTTTTCAGTCCATCAAAGTCATGCTCACGTCAGAGAATTAAAAGTCTTTTAAAAGATCTTGAGATGTCATCTCCTATGATGTTAGAGGAAGTACCCAAAATGATTTTTCATGTCATCACCTTTGACGTAACACACCCAAGAAAGGTAACATCCATGTTACCTTTCTTTTTCCAAAATACCAAGGGCTATTAATTGTAAAGAAAAAGATAGCCTAGAAGGGTAGCTATTTACCAGTTAAGTAAATGGCTTCTTCAAAAAATCTTAGTTGCTAAGTTACTGTAAATAGTTAGGTTAGGTTAGTTGGTTTGTATTCTTTTCAATAAGAACCACTACGTACGGTGACAGATTTATGTGTATAATTTTCATTCACCTTATTATTCTGCAATAGATCTTTCATGATTGTCGTCATCATGTGTCAAGGTTTTCTATAATGATGATTTCAGTTTATGCTAGTTAACCCCTTTTCTATTAAGAGAAAATGTGTCAATGCAACAAGGTTTCCCCTTCCTTGCACACATTATCAGAAATGTATTTTATTTCCTACCATCATTCCATATATGGTGGTAAGGCCCCCTTACATGATATTTCAATTCCTTGAAGAAAATAAAGATTTATTTTAAAGCTTTAAAGAAACAAACAGTTGAAAGCGGTAAATGAAATAAATAGTTTGTATTCTTTTCAAGAAGAACTACTACATAGGGTGACACATTTTTGGTGTCCCATGTATAGTTTTCATTCACCTTATTAGTCTGCAGTGGATCTTTCATGATTGTGATCATAGTGTGTCAAGGTTTTATTTAATGATGATTTTGGTTTATGCTAGTAAACCCTTTTTTATGTTAAGAGAAAATGTGCCAATGCAACAAGGTTTCCCCTTTCTTTCACATGTTATCAGAAACATATTTTATGTCCTACCAGTATTCTATGTATGGTGGTAAGGGCCCTTATTATTATATTTCAATTCCTTGAAGCAAGTATTAAAGATTTATTTTAAAGTTTTAAAGAAATAAATAGTTCAAAGTGGTAAATGAAAGGAAAATAATATGTAGATGACGATATAAAGTTAGAATAAACTTTATATATTATATTTATCTCTGATGTCTAGGTACATTTCAATAATTTGCAAAAATTACTCTTTTTTTCCTTGTCATTTACATTTTATATATCATAACATTTCTTTTCTTTGAATTTAAAATATTTCTTCTTGGCATGGCTCAGGCATCTCAAGAGTTGGGTCTGGCTTTTCCCGATTCCTCTCCTCCCTCCTCCGAGTGGTCTTCTAGATCATAAGATTCCCTTTCTCTTGACTCACTAGCTGAATCCTAGGATTTATCAAACATAACTTTCAGGAGAAGTCTTTTATCACCTCCTCAACCATTTTCACATCTAGGTCCAGATATTTCTTCAAATAATCGACCCTGTTCCATGCATAATAATGGTGAATTTTGAGGGGCTGGAAATGGAAATTCATACCAAAAGGAACAAATGGAACTTGTTCTCTGTCTCTAGGAACACATTCAAGCTAGTTGATAGTGGCAACCTGACACCATCATGAGCTATAATAAGTACATCCTTAAGTCCTTCATAAAGAATTCTACCAAACATACCCACTATGGGGAAGATAATCACATCCCTAGACTCCCCTAGGTCTAGTAGGGAACCCACAAAACAAGACAAAATGTCTATGTTAAGATGATAGTGATTCTCACTGTGTAGAAATTCTTCACCTGACACAAGTTTCAAGGCAGTAGGGACCAATTTATCATTCATCCTAACCAATGCTGCTAGTATATCATCATGTGTCTTAGGAAATGATCCTTGGGAAATGGGTAGGTCAATCTTGTGGATATTGTTAGAATACTTAGGGATAACTGAGAGGGGGGGGTGAATAAGTTATTAGCAACTTTATCTTTTTCTTATACTTATTAATCCAGATTGATACAAAGTAAATGCAGATTCAGATAACACATTACACAACACACAATTTGATTAGAGGGAAACCAAATGGTAAAAACCCCAGTGGGAATTATCACCCACAAAGAACTATACTATTTATAGTAATCCATGTTAAAATATCTTTCAACCCTGTTAGGAGTTGTTCATTACAATGCAGTAGTATAGTGACCTGGTTAAGGGTCTGACCCTATTAGGAGTCTTTTACAATAACCCTGTTAGGGGTGGTGGACTCACTATCCAAGGACTCACTATCCAAGTGGTGAAGGCTACAACATTCTGGATATTTGATACACACTGTATCAACAAAATGAACTACTACTTGTGACACTACATGTCTGATCAGTTCCTTTTGTGTGCCGATGCTTTAACCTCTTGTAAAGCACTATAACAATCTTATCTGTATTCTGAAAGCTTTAACTTCAATATCTATATTATCAACATGTTAGCATTTTTTCTTGCAATACTTACCTAATGATGACAGTATACCTGGTATACTTGGATGCAACCTCTTTTAGGCAAGAAAAAGGCTAATTTCTAAGGATTGGATAATATCCTTCATCATTTTTGAGCTACACAGACTCAGGTAGGTTTTACCTTTTAAAGATTGCTGATATCTCAGTCTATTTATTTGGTGGATTTTTTTATTCACTGGTTATGTACCTAAAACCTCACTGTAACAACTTATAGAACACTTTAGAGATTGCAATGACTAACTTAAAATAGAGTACTATAAGCCAGGCTATGGTTTTAAGAACATAAATGATGAAGGGAAAGGCAGGAGATCCCCAATGGAGATGTCCTAGCCCCCAACAAATAACCACACAATAGAATATAATAACAATACAGAGATATAGATCCACACAATGCCAATACTCATAATAGAATCATCATATTTTCATCCAACATGC
>MU228112.1:274547-292413 GCA_018584345.1 Thuja plicata
ACATAGGTGCAAATGCTGAATCACCATAAATCCCCTTCAGATCAACCATTGCAAAAACATTGAAACAAGCTCTGAAATTTCACCATTAGGTCACATAGTACATTCATATGCAATGAGGATGTTCCCACAATCGGACCCCAGAAATATCTTTCAGATAGAAAGATATCACTTATGCAATATGGTCATTTGAAAACTTAATTTTTTTTTGTACTGCAAACTGAATAAACTGCCTCTGAAACTGGACTTGCAAATCCATCAAAAAGATCTTTTAGAATTTCAAGCTCTAGATCCTGATTGAATGTCATATGTGGAAGATGAATCCTCAGCTAACTTATTCTAAAAGAAAATATTTCAACTGATACCAATCTACAAAGATAGCACCCTAAACACTTTCTGAACTTAAAACCATGCAAATATTGCAGGAAACTGATTTGGATTTAATTTGGAAAAGTGATCAACTAGATTGATCAAGATTTGGAAATCTTCAAAGGAGTTCATTCCTAGGTCTACAATTCAGATCAACCTTCAATTATTCTTGACCTCGAACCGGGTGTGAACAGGGAAACCACAAAGTATACCAATTAGTTCTGAAATCTGCATTTTCAGTGAAACTTCAATAAATTGGAAACGGAAAGGCTCTGGTAAAGTGGATAAATGGATTGGCAGGAATCTGTAAGTGTTCAAATAGGTGCACTCCTATGTTTTCAATATGAGGGAAAACTCAATTATCCAAAATGTTCATCCGGGTATAGATTTTCAAGAGCTCAAAATGGGCTATTCAGATATCCAGACAATTGCACAACACATGACAACAGTAATTTACCAACTTTGAGGGATTTGAAATCTAGACAAAACATATTGAAATGACTTGGGATTCAAAACATAGGCTATTTGATACACAAACTCAATATCTCCAAAGTGGCGGGTCATGACACATAGCAGGGTGTAAAATATTCAGATGCAAAGTAGGCCCCAGACAACAAAATGACACTTTAGCAAAATGCAGAATTAGGTGACCCCCTTAAAATGACTACTCCCTAAACATGTTAGAATTGGAATTTAGGAGCTGGAACCCACTTCATACATCAAATGAAAGGCATTAAAGCCTCTTCCCAATTTGTACCTCAGTAAAATCATCCAGACATCCTTTACAAGCACTCTAACTGAGCCTTCTCACACAAAATTTCAAGAATATTCACTTTGCTCAACTGAAAAATTAACATGGTCACTCCAAATTTGTTCCAAATTTAGGAGTACCAACACAACATATGATAAATATAGCTCTACTGCTTTAACACTCTGCTCTGCTTTTCTTATCTCTAGCTTTCGCAACTCTTCTTATCACAAATGACCTTCTATAAGTACATACACAAAGTATGAGATCATGGGACGTGTTAGAAAACTCTTCATAACATCCTTGTGGGCTCTACTAAGTGTGCAAGCATAATTACAACCATGCAAGTACTAACTGAATAGACGTGTCGCTTCACTAAGTCAGCTTCACCAAATTAACCATAACTTTGCAATCTTCTTCAAATACGTTTGGCGCCTTTAGATTAATATCAAAAACTCATAACTCATCATGAATATACACACACATATCCTAAAGATAGGTGCAACTCAATAAAAATGTTACATACATCGGCCTTAAACCATTATTCCTCTAGAACTGTAACCGTCAATAACAGAATTACATATCTTTACTGAAACATCATATCTGGGTCTGCGTGTATGAACATAACATAATAAACATGTCAAAAACATGTATCTATCCATGCAAGGCTTCATGTCATCATATGGATAAGTACATATAGAAGTACTGCTGTGCATTGTATGTTGTCATCAATGACAAACATACAATCAATCAACTGTTCAGAATCAAATCTCCAACAATCTCCCCCTTTTGCATTGATGGCAACATTTGATAAAAACAAATTATGTTCATGGAGTCTTCTTTCTTTTACAATCTTCTCAATATCCTCATCAACGATTTATCTACACTCCTGTAGTTACATGGACTATGTTTTATATGTATACTCCCCCAGAGTATAAGCTCCTTGTATGTGTTCCTTGTTTATCTCCTTGTTTGTGTTCCTTGTTTTTAGTACATACTCCCCCATTGACATCAATGGAAAAGGGTGCCATAAACCATTATGCACGGGTACTACTCCAAAAGTAGAGTAGTCAACCATTCATCAGTCACATAGGACTGATGTACTTGCTTCTTTCTCTAATCAGACTTAGGAGAGGGAATTACTCCCAAATTATCCCTTAGATACTCAAAAGTATCCTTTTCTAAAGGCTTTGTGAAAATGTCTGCTAACTGATCTTTTGTGCTTACATAGTCCAATTTCACTTGTCTACAATTTTTTCTCTCAGAAAATGGTACTTGATCTCTATGTGTTTTGTCTTTGCGTGCATCACAGGGTTCTTAGACATATAAATAGTACTGGTGTTATCACAATGAATAACAATAGCATAGTCAACCTAAATACCAAATTCTTTAACCATCTGCTTGATCCAAACAATTGTTGTACAATTCAGTGCTACTGTAACATATTCTGCTTCTGTTGTTGACTGAGAAATACAATTTTTCTTCTTGCTTGTCCAAGATACCAACCTTTCTCCAAGAAATACTGCTCCTCCTAAAGTTCTCTTCCTGTCATCAATAAAACATGCCCAATCTGCATTAGTATACACATGAAGTTGTGTATTCTCTGATTTAGGATACCATAAACCATAGTCTATAGTTCCCTTAAGATATCTAAATATCCTCTTAATTTCCATTAGGTGATTATGCTTGGGTTCAACTGCAAATATTCCAACAATGCCAAATTCATTAGATATGTCAGGTCTTGATTGAGTTAGATAAATAAGCTTTCCAATCATAGATTTGTACAATGTTTTATCAACTGATGTAGAGTCATCATCTTTTGAAAGTTTACTTCCTGTGATCATAGGAGTGCATACTAGCTTGCAATCCTCCATCTTGAAAGTTCTCAATATTTCCTTCACATATTTTGACTGATTAATCAATATTCCTTTATCTGTCTATTTTACATTCAGTCCTAAAAAGTATTTTATAGGACCAATCATGCTCATTTCAAATTCATTCTGCATTTCTTTTGTAAAATTTGTACTAAGCTTGTCATTACCTCCAAAGATAATGTCATCAACAAATATGGCAACTAATAGTAATCCATCAGGTGTTTCTCTTATGAACAAGTTGCAATCTTCTGCTCCTTTCTTGAATCCAATCTTGCTGAGATAACCATTTAGTCTCTCATACCACACTCTTGGGGCCTACTTAAGTCCATAAAGTGATTTCTTCAGTCTGCATACCATGTCTGGTCTATCTAAAAGGTAAAATCCTTCAGACTGTTCTATGTACACTTCTTCTTTTAAGTCACCATTCAAAAAGGCTGATTTGACATCCATTTGATAAAATTTAAAGTCTTTTAATGTCGCATATGCCAAAAGCAATTTTATGGCTTCTAGTCTTCTCATAGGGGAAAATGTATCAGTGTAGTCTATTCCTTCTTTCTGAGCATATCATTTACATACTAATCTTGCTTTGTTTCTTATTATTGTACCTTCTTCATTCATTTTGTTTCTAAAAATCCACTTTGTTCCGATCATGTTTTTATCACTTGGTCTAGGAACCAATTCCCATGTGTCATTCTTGATTATCTGATCTAGTTCTTCTTTCATTGCATTTTTCCAATCAGAATCATTACAAGCATCTTAGACACTTAACGGTTCAATCTGTGACAGTAAACATACCTCTTCATCCATTGTTAGATTCTTTGCTTTTGATCTGGTCAAAACACTACTGCTCTAATCTCTAATGATATCATTTTTAGAGTGGTATCTGGATGTAAACTTAGGAACCTTAGGTGTGACTTCTTCCTCTGTAATATGTGGTTCTTCATTGCATGAATCAGAGTCATTGCATGAGACGTCAATGCAATCAAACATTTCTTCAATCATAGTATCTTTACTGTTAGGTATGGGTTCTTCTTCAATCAAAGGTGCATATTCATAGTACCTCTCTTGAATCATAAACTTCTCATCAATCTTAACATGCATGCTTTCAATTATCTTCTTTAATCTCAAATTGAAACATCTATAAGCTTTTCTTTTTGTTGAGTAACCAAGAAAAATACCTTCATCACTTCTATCATCAAACTTGCCAATACTATCATCTCTCTTGATGTAGAACTTGCTGCCAAATATTCTGAAGTATTTTACTGTGGGTACATTACCAAACCAAAGTTCATAGGGTGTCTTGTCCACACCTAGTCTCAATTGTGTTCTATTGATAGTATACAATGTTGTGTTCACTACATCTCTCCAATAGGTGTGCGCCACTTTTCCTTCAATCATCATGGTACATGCTATATCAAGTATAATCCTGTTTCTCCTTTCTGCAGTTCCATTTTGCTGAGGTGTTTTGGGGGCACTCAACTGCCTTTTTATTCCATGTTCTTCAGAGTAGTCATAAAACTGGTCAAAGGAGAATTCTCCTCCTCTATCTGATCTTAAGCATTTCAGTTTTAGTCCAGATTCATTCTCAACTTTAGCTTTGAATATTTTGAACTTCTCAAAGGCTTTTGACTTCTCCTTTAAGAAAGTAACCCACATCATCCTAGAAAAATCATCAACAAACAAAATAAATTACCTTTCACCATAGTATGATCTTGTTTGAGTAGGAGCACATAAATCTTTATGCACTAAGTCCAACTTGTTTTCAACTGAGGTCTGCTTGCTTCTAAAGAAACTCATTACATGTTTACCCATAACACATTCCCTGCAAATTGTGTCAACTGGTCTTGCAATGCTTGGTAGGTCTCTAACTATCTTGATATTATTGATCTTTACTATATTGTCAAAATTGATATGACATAGTCTCTTGTTCCATAACCAACTATCATCCACTTTTGCAAAACAACAACTTACATCTGAATTGAGCTGAAAAACATTACCTTTTGTTTTAGAGCCTGATGCAATCATGTCTCCATCCTTGTTGCTACTAAT
Organism: Thuja plicata; assembly: GCA_018584345.1. Lineage (NCBI taxonomy): Eukaryota > Viridiplantae > Streptophyta > Pinopsida > Cupressales > Cupressaceae > Thuja > Thuja plicata. The sequence continues at coordinate 279,585 of MU228112.1, forward strand.
GCACTTGTTGTCTTTGAACTCTAGATGATAGTCTTTATCAAGTAGCTATCCAACACTTAGTAAATTATGATGCAAACCATCAACATATAGAACATCATCTATCTTGTTCTTTCCATCCAAGTTGATGGATCCTCTACATATGATAGGTTTAGGAGTGTTATCTCCAAATGTAACCATACCACCTTTGTATTTGTCTAGATGAAAAAATATGTCTTTGTCACCTATCATATGATGAGAGCATCCACTGTCAATGATCCAATCAGTTTTGACATCTGCTTTGGAAATTAAGGCTGATTCATGATCTTCTTCTTTATCTACAGTGTCCATATCTTCGAGAAACCTTTCCATGTCTTTAAGGGAAATGAATCCAATTTCATCTTCTCCTGAATCTTCATTCATTACACCTTCTTTAGCATGGTAACATTCCTTCCTATATTTAGGTTTGTAATCAGATCTAAACTTGTTGACTCTTATGGGGCACTTAGATGCAAAGTGACCAATCTTATTGCATGAAAAACACTTGAATGGGAGCTATCCTTCATACTTTGCTTTTCCTTTATTTTCTCTCTTAGCAATCATGGCAATTATCTCTTCTAGCTCTTCATCAGTTTCTTCATTCTCATTATGACTAGAGATTTGTGAGGATTTCTTACCATGGATTGAAGCATTGAAGGTTGTTTCATTCTTAGGTTCAGTCTTCAATCTTAATATCTCAAATGCAGAGATTTTTCTGATCAAAGTCTCTCTCTTGAAGTTTTGTGAGAATTGCATAGTTTCTTCTAGAATACTGATCTTGTTTTCATAGTCTGATGTCAAAGTAGTTAACAACTTATCCATTATATCTTCTTCTGATATTTCACCACCATTGTTCCTGATTCTGGACACTGCTTCATTTATCCTTTGATTGTAAGCTCTAATGTTCTCTTTAGGAAACATCTCAAGGTTTTTGTATTTATTCTTCCATGTCTTCCTGCGTGCATTCTTTTCTTGAACATCTCCTTCAAACATGTCTTCTAAATACTTCCATATGGTATATGCTTTGTCAATCTTCTTGATTTCTGAAAATTCACTGTCAGATAAGGCGTTGGTTAGGGCTTCTTTGGCAATAGCATTATTGGTAAATGTTTCCTTTTGTCTATTAGTAGCATCATCCTTTGCAAGGTCTTTTAAAGATGGAATATCAACTTCTTCTATAGCAATCTCAAAGATCTCAAAGCCAACACATTGTAGATGTGCTATCATTTTGTTCTTCCAATCCAGATAGTTCTCTCCATTGAACTTAGGACTCTTTTTTCTAAAGTATGCCATCTGATCTACCTTAAGCTATTAGGATTTCTCTCCAAGGTTCTTGGCTCTGATACCAATTGTTAGAATACTTCAGGGATAACTGAGAGGGGGGGGGTCAATAAGTTATCAACAACTTTATCTTTTTCTTATACTTATTAATCCAGATTCATAAAAAGTAAATGCACATTCAGATAACACATTATACAACACACAATTTGATTATAGGGAAACCAAATGGTAAAAACCCTGGTAGGAATTAGCGCCCACAAAGAATTATACTGTTTATAGTAATCCCTGTTAAAAGATCTTTCAACCCTGTTAGGAGTTGTTCATTACAATGCAGTAGTATAGTGACCTGGTTAAGGGTCTGACCCTGTTAGGAGTCTTTTACAATAACCCTGTTAGGGGTGGTGGACTCACTATCCAAGTGGTGAAGGCTACAACCTTCTGGATATTTGATACACACTGTATCAACAAGATGAACTGCTGCTTGTGACACTACTTGTCTGATCAGTTCCTTTTGTGCACCGATGCTTTAACCTATTGTAAAGCACTACAAAAATCTTATCTATACTATGAGAGCTTCAACTTCAATATCTATATTATCAACATATGATAAATATAGCTCTGCTGCTTTAACACTCTGCTCTGCTTTTCTTATCTATAGCTTTCGCAACTCTTCTTATCACAAATGACCTTCTATAAGTAAATACACCAAGTATGAGATCATGGGACCTATTAGAAAACTCTTCATAACATCCTTGTTGGCTCTACTAAGCGTGCAAGCATAATTACAACTGCACAAGTACTAACTGAATAGACGCGTCACTTCACTAAGTCAGCTTCACCAAATTAACCATAACTTTGAAATCTTCTTGAAATACGTTGGGCTCCTTTAGCTTAATATAAACAACTCATAACTCATCATGAATATACACACGCATATCCTAAAGATAGGTGTAACTCAATAAACACATTACATACATCGGCCTTAAACTGTTATTCCTCGAGAAGTGTAACCATCAATAACAGAATTACATATCTTTACTGAAACATCATATCTGGGTCTATGTATATGAACATAGCATAATAAAAATGTCAAAAATATGTATCTATCCATACAAGTCTTCATTTCATCATATGGATAAGTACATACAGAAGTACTGCTATGTATTATATGTTGTCATCAATGACAAACATACAATTAATCAACTATTCAGAATCAAATCTCCAACAGATGTATCCATATCTCTTAGCTACTCTAGATAATTCTTCACCCTTAGCTCTCAAGGTCTACTAAATGCTTCTGCCACCTTTCAAATATGTTTCCCTTTTATATAGTAGTCAACCACCTCCATTCGCATTTTGCATTTACTCTGCAACAGAGAGAATGTCACATCAACATGCAAAAGTACCATGCTCATTTTCCAAGGGTTTCCATCTATCTATTTCAGGAACTCCAAGCCCAGTTCTGGCTACTGATAGTCCCATCAGAGGAGATCCTTACTCCTTGAATGATGAAAAAAGGTAACTCCATTTTCTTCCATTTTAAAATGAAAGATTATTTTTGATAATTTTACGTAATAATACATTTTTTGCAACATTAAGCATTAATATCTCTCATTTCAAGAAATTGGTGATATCTAGCTAGATTTCATATGCTTCTCATTTTAATGCATGTACTAATGATGCTAAGATGTCCTTATTATATCCACTAGCTTAAAAATTAGAGAATGTTCTACTACCACCTTGGCAGCGAACCTAGAAGGATGTTGTCATAATCATCCATGCATACTAAAGCCAAAGAGGCCAAAAATTGAAAAAAAATATTAAAATTAAAATTAAAGGAAATGCAAAAATCAGGTCATATTAATAACTTTATCAGGGCTATGGACATCTTTTTAGCACTAGAGAAATGTTCATGATTGTCAAGGTGATAATCTTGTCAGGGCTATAGACACTTGGTTGTAATTAATTCTCTATCTTGTTGCCTATGGAATGAATCTCACCTACATAGTGTAGAAAATAGGTGGAAGCCATTTCATCATATTAGTAAAGGAATGATTAACTCCTTCCACACATAGTAAATCCATGGGTGATCTAATTTAATTTTATGATTGGTTAATCTAATGCTTGATTGATGTTGTCATCCATGGGGTATCAAATATAGAGTTTTGTTATGAAGCAAGGATCAAATATAGTCACTTTCTCTCCATTCTTAGTGTACCTCTTTCCTCTATGGACGTTATATTTGTCAATATGGATTGTTTCATTTAGAAACATGATTATTAGCATCGCTTGGCTAACATTGCTTGTTCTTTTATCTATATTCTTTCTTTGTGGTTCTCTCGTAACTAGTCCTATGCCTTGAGTCCTCTAGTTTGATATGTGCCTCAATTTTATATTTTAGCTTTATTTTTAAGAAAATCTATAATTTGTGCTTTTTAATGCAGGTTTAATTGCACCTCAGATGCTTGTTCAAACAACTCCTAAAGATAATAGATCTAAGAAATCCAAACAAAGTTGACTCCTAGTGCAATGGATAAATCTCTGGTCTGTGCAACAAAATTTTATAAGATTCACTCCCAGCAAATCGAGTTCCCCTGAAAGTCAACAAAATATAGACTCCTACATTTTTTTCCATAAAACTCTTCCCGTGCTCACCCTCCAATACAATGATCAAATGAAGTGCATCTGTGACTCCAAGGTCTGCAATGCTGGATGATACATGTCAACCCATCATATTTTATAGCCACTTCATAGAGGATGCAGACTCTCAAAATTTTGTCGGCCTACCATGTGTCCTCCCTGACACCCACACTCTAATTGGGCCCGCTAATACATACTTGAGGAATATTCTTTCCCATAAGGAATTCCATGAGTAACAAGATTTGAGATAGCTATTCTCTCTATGTCATTTGGATTGGCCTATGCAATCATGGCATGTCCAATCAAGACACCATGGTTTTTCTTTTAAGCCCAGCTAGCAGACATGTTGTGATTAATGAATCAGAAGAATACATTTACTTGCGTCATAAGGAATTGATTGATCCACACAAAATTTTCAACATTTTTATCGATTATAAGAAAATTTTAATCATTCAATGATCATGTCGACTGAGGGTTGTTCTATAAAACATTGGAGGCTTGAAAAAGAAAAGAGGTTGGAAATATTAGACTATGTACAATAGGCAAGAAACTAAAATCTATTATTTGTAGATTTATTTTTATGAGAACTATACCCTATGGCCTATCGACCAAGGCCACATACTATAACATTGATTTCTAGGGCATTCTCTCACCTTGGCATGTTTTCTCTTAATAAATCATGTGGACTATGCATTAGGTTCCTTTTCCTATTTTATTAATCACGGTGTCATGTGTTGAACTCTCATAGGTTTGATCCACATGATTTATGTTTTTTTGTAGATCTCTTCTTGTTAAGGTGTTTAGGAAGTGAGGTATTTTCTTTAAACACTTATAATAACTATTTATGCCTTTTATCTAAATAGGGTCTTATTCTATGTTCTTCATTGCGGAGAATTTCACTTTCTTTACAAGTTTTGTGCCTTAATTCAATTTCTTACAGATGATTCCCGCAATTGGATATGAATGTGTGGACCCTATGTCTAGTGAATTTTGATTCTCATTCTCCTACAAATAATGAATAGAATGTGTTGCACAATTTCTTAAATGGATGAAGGCATGAATCTGTGACCAAAAATGGCTTGAATCTTCAAATACCAAGTGACAAAGTCTTTGCCTATCCAATAAATATTTGATTCAGCATTTTGCCTCCCCTTATATCTTAGGATTTTTGTTAAATTTTGTTCCTTTTCTTTTCTCAAAAACCAACCTTGAAGATCTAGCTTCTAAAATATAGGAGGTTGTGTTGTAGGGTGCACCCCGTCCCACTTGTTTAACAATTCAGGATTGTCCATCATTTAAGCGAGAGCCTAATTGAGGGATCAACAAGTGACTATTTCTCCTTCAATTTTTTTTTACTTTCAATCAATTTGACTTCCAAACTAGATCTTACTACATCTATTCTCCTTTTGTATTATTTAACTTTAATTTTCAGACTGATGATCATATTATCTTTAAGGGTTTATTCTTTTAACAAGGAATCATCCTCTAAATTTCTTCTTAAAGAAATGACTTTATTTTCTAGATTTTTACATACCTCTTCCTTATCTTTTAATTTGACTCCTATTTATTTTTTTTCCCATTTTATTTCTAAAAATGAAGGACATTTAAAAATTCTATATTTCTTCTTAGATTCACTATATTTTTGTAAAACAACTTTATTTATCTTAATGGTTTCTTATAGATGTACCTTGAGATCCTGATTTTCTCTTTTAAGATTCTCGATCACATCTAGGGAAGCAATAATTTATTCTTCAAGATCAACCACTCCTTCCTCTTAATACAATTATAGATCAATCTAATAATCACCTATACCCTAGACAATTTGATTCTTATCAAACATATCCACATCACATTCTTTAGAATCTAGATTGTTAAAAAAAAAGTAATAGCTTCTATATTAGAAAACCCTTTTCTTTTTAGACAAATATTTCATCTTTTTTTCCTAAACTTCTTACCCATGGTATTTCTTCTACGAATACCAACCCAATTTTATTAGAATTCTAAAAGGGAAACTTTCTCTAATGCCAGTTGTTGGAATACTAAGATAATTGAGAGAGAGGGGTGTGGGAGTAAACTAGTGATCTATATAAACAAGGCGATTCTTAACCAATCAAAACTTTCACATAATGATTTTAACATTTGCAGAAGATCATATAATAATATAGATTCACAAAATAAGATAGTGAAGAGGTTCAAGACACAAGTATAACACCATGACACCAATATTTGACTGGAAAACCCTTAAAGGGTGAAAGCATTATAAGAAAATTTTATATTAGGCCTCACTAGACAACTTTAGAGCACCAAATCTAGGAGCACCAACCCCGTTACAAAAAATAAAAAAAATAATATTAGTTAGAGGGTTCCCTATTCCATACAATTGAACCATACTATCATAGAGGTCATAGCTCTATTTTATATTTCTTTACATCGAATTCTACTCTTTAGAAGATATTTTATGATAACTATTGTATTATCTTCTTGAATATCTCTATAATGAACTCAAAACTCAATTTATAAAATGATAGACTACATCAAATTCTTCTCTTAAGGTTATATTGAACTTACAACCAAACCCTCATTCATAGTTATTAACAACATTCATTCAAACCATCATTCATTATTATGATTAGACATCATTATAATATTAAAGATAGTATTGACAACAATAATATAATTAAATTACCATTATTTGAATATTTTATTTGAATGCCACATCATATAAAGTGAATAGCTATCATTTTGTCTACAACAATAGTCATAACCGCTACATTCTATACCATTCTGATGTAGCTAGAATTCCAATCCTTCTTCATTATTCCTCCAATTACTCTGCTATTACCCCAAACGAGCAACTAAGTAAAAATTTATTACTATCAAAATTCCTTGCATGATTCTCCTCTGGTTGATAAGAGCGTAGCTCTTGCACATTTTAATCCTCAAATTGTTGCCATTTTGACAGGTCCAACTTCTTCAATTTCCACTATATAATCCATGTGTTATCTCCCAGTGATAAACCTTCACATTATACCATATATCTATTTTATTTTCCTTGGTGAGTATCATTAGTCCTCTTATCTAAAAATTATGTAATTTTTTCCCTTTTCTTGCTTCAGATTGTCTTCTCATAAGAATTGTCATTGATTTGCTTGAAAAAATATCTTGGACCAATTTTCTTCTTCCTACAAATTAATCTTTGTACCTCTTGTGATTTTTCTGTAACTTATTGGTGCATGAGCACCTAGGACATCTCTAAGGTCATTAGTCTTGTTTTTGTCTTGTATTGACCCTAGATAGGTCAGGAGTGTTTTGAGAGACCTTAGAAGATCTTGTGTGTGTGTGTTTTTAGGAGATATAGGTTATCCTTAATCTACTCTAGTAGTGTTTTTTTGTTAAGGAATAGTATCAGTTTTAGGTCTTTTTGAGGCTTAAACTTGGGATTATGGGTAAAAAGGATTGAAATTTAAGGGAAATGATGTAATTAAGCCTTAAATGGCTTCTACAATTATCTTCCACCATTTGATAAGGATTAGAGGTGATTTGGTTAAGTTAGAAGGCAACATGCAAAAGTTGTCAAAATGTTATCATGACAACATTTGCAAAGTTGCATGACAACTTTGTCTCCGCGAAGAAAAAATATTTGTTATAGGGAGTGGTTGGTATCCTACCCACCTGTACCTGAGATGTAAAGGTATATAATCCACAGTAATCCAAAATCATGAGGTTGGATGTTTTATTGAAGTGAAATACAAGTACACTTCTTTTGCACTGTATCTCTGGTGTTTCTTAGATAGTTTGAGCATTTTATTTTTCTAGTAATTTTAATAGATTGAATCCACCATTTTAGTCTAGGATTCATGTGATTAGGGTAGTTTCCTTTCATTGTGCATAGTTTTGAATTTTTTTTCTATTCACTAGTTAGTATTTTGTAAATTCTTTTATAAGTAAGCTAGTCTCTGGCTTGTCAAGGACTATGTGCATAAAAATTGATCCCACATGAAACCTCACATTGGAATCATCATGGGATTGAGGGAAATGTTAGAAGATGCTATTTATAGTGTATATATGGGAGGAGAAGTCCTAGAAGTGAACTTTTCTATTCTTGTGAGCAATCCCTTGGCAAGTCCAGGGCAACCCAGCTAAGTGTTTGCCAGTGTCTTTTGGTGTTTGAATGCAGGGGTTTGATTGAAATGATGGATCCAAGTGGATTTTGGGAGTCTTTGGAGTTGTGTAGAGACCTCTAAAGAAGACTAGATCTTGAACAATCTGTCTGAAAACATTTTGAGGCATAAATCAGTTCACTGGTTCTTGAGAAGCCAATTAGCCCTAGAAGCCCTTAAATATAGGGATCACCTGTACGGATACCTTGGAGAGTTAAGACATCAAGAATATTTTGTAATTCCATAAATTTTTATAGAATCCTACATCATTTTTTGGGGTTATTTGGGAAATTTTCCAAAGTTTGAGCAAAAACTAGTGAAATAGGGCTAGTAGAGCTAATAGGCCTAAAAGACAAGATTGCATCAAAATATTGGAATCAATATTGGAGATTTAAAAACCCTAATCTAAAGGGATCAAGTAAAGTTAAAAGAATTTTTTAGAAGGTGATTGAAACCCCTACAAATACTGACAAAGTGAAGTGAACAAGAAAGACTCTTGGATGTATCCAAGTAGGAGGTAGGAAGTGAAGATTGTATCAGTGATAGTTACCCCTAGTGAAGCACATTTGCATGCCAAATTTTGGAGTGGGATTAGAGAAGTCCTAAATCAATTAGAAGAGGGATTCAAATATCCTAGGAGTTAGGTTTAGGGTCTTTATGAAATTGGGAGCAAAGATGGTCCTAATTGGCTTGTGCAAGCAGACTAGAGGGTATCTATCAGATACGTATCAGAGCCTATAAGATTAGGATTGTGGGTGGATTTTTCAACCAAAAGAGTCAATTGGAGAATCAAAAATGGTGATTAATGTTGAATTAGCTAGGAAGTTTGATGAGAAAGAAGTACAAAACAAATTTATCAAGTAAAGATTGGCTCAATTGTAGCAGAAGGTGTATCAAGTGGATGAAAAGTCTAAGGAAGTCAAAGACAAGGTAGAAGGAAAGCACAAAGAAGTATCCCTAGAGGATGAGGTACCTGAACTAGACCCTGTCCTAAATGAAGAACTCTTTTTTGAAAGCATTAAAATCCCTAAGTGGGAAGGTACTAGAGGTTATTCCTATATTTATTGAGAAAATTGAACCATACGTAGTATTGGATTGGATTGAAGGGATTGAAAACCACTTTGAGTATGATGGAATAGCTGAAGCCCAAAAAGTGAAAGTGGAAAAATAAATACTTAGGGGCTCTACTCTCACTTGGTGGAAATTCATTCAAGATGAGAGTGAGAAGGAAGGGAAAAAGTACTGGCAAGTTGACTTCCTGAGGATGCAGGACTTATTTTGTGTTGTCATCATGGAAAAAAAGTCATACTAAGTTTCTATCAAAGATAACTTAGAAGACAAAATGACTAAGTATGGAAAATAGGGCATACAGAGTTATACAATGATCAAAACATCAAGGCACATGTGAGAGGCTGAATCAGATTATGCACATTCAAATATATGTTCTATGTGATGTCTACATACTAAGTCTAGACATGCATGGTAGGGCATGATAGTACTGAGAAGTTACAGACAAATCAGTACACCAGCAGTCTAGAAGACAAAGCATGAAAGCCGACTAAGTGTTTTGATTAGGGTATATTATTTTGTTATGTAAAGGCCAAGCACCTATGATAGTATGTTGGTAATGATGTAATTAGTAATTTTGTAAACACTCTTAAGCCAATTAGTTTGGAAGCATTATGTATTATGTTTTAGGGCCGACCATAAGTCTTGTTTTGGGTCGCGTCTATTCGGGTAGGAACATATAAGTATGTAATGTAAATTTATGTTACATGTGTAAAATAATATGCATGAGAGAGATATAGTAGAGTATTATGATGAAGTCATCATGAGATAAATCTCTTTAAGAGAGTAAGAACATTCGCACATACACGGAACTGATCAGACATCAGTGTCATTATAGCAGTTCACTTTTGATATAGTGTATAGAAACTATCAGAAGGTTGTAGGCTTCATCTTATTGGGAAATGAGCTCAGGAAGTGAGCCATATACCTTTAACAGGGTTTTTTAATAGACTCCTAATAGGGTCTAAGACTCCTAACATGTTCATTGTACTTGGATTGTAAAGACTGCTCCTAGCAGTGCAAAGGAACTTTAACAGGTTCATTATACTAGTGCACTATTTATCGGTACTAATTCCCACCAGGGTTTTCCTCTGATCAAGGTTTCCCTATAAACATATCATGTGTTATGATTTTTTATGTTAAGCTTCATTGGATGTATGTTTTATTTATGTTTAAGTTGCTGAAATATAATAAATATACAAACATTGATTCACCCCCCGCCCCCCCCCCCCCCCCTCTCAATGTTTCTAACAATTGGTATCAGGGCTCTGGTCCTCTAAAAAGAAAGTTTAACCACTTGAGGAGATCATGGACTCAGTAGAAGAAAAAAATTTGAAAAAGAATCTTGAAGCATCTCTTGAAGATCTTGATAGATCTGAAGAAGAAAATGAAGAACTTAGACTAAAATTTGATGGCTCACAAATGCTTATGAAAAATTTGAGAAAAGATTTGAAATATTTTTCTACAAGTGATTTGGGGAAAATTGTCAAAAAACTGAATGAAGAGAACATGTCTCTGAAAGATAAAATTGAAAATCTAGATGAACAACTAACTGACAGTCAAATTTCTATTGAAGAAAATATCAAAGAAAGCAAACAAATAGAAGATGAACTTTTGCAAGCAAACATGAAAGTCTTGGAATTAGAGAACATAAATAAAAAGATGGAATCTGAATTAACAGAAGCAAAGGATAAGATTGATAAACTCCACACAAGTTTTGATTCACTTCAATCTCAGCTCAATGCACAAAAGCCAATAGGAGACACTACTAGTCTTGGATGCAATGTAGCACAAGTTGAAATCAATTCATTAGAAGAAAGAAAGAAAGCACATGAAGCATCTACAGAAGCAAAGAAAGTTGAAAATGTTGAAGAGATTAAAATAGATCCACCTAAAGGAGAAATAAATCAAGTTAATAGAACTTATTATGCATGTAATAAACATGGTCATTTGGCAAGAGATTGTAAAGAGGTAAGACCTTTCAATGGTTATTATTACTCTTATAATAAGTTTGGTCATAGGGCTATACATTGCAGAACAAATCAAAGAAATCAGTCACAGCACAATCAAAGAAATCAGTCTCAAAGAAGTTTGTAGAACATTACATGTCAGATATGTAACAACAATGGACACACAACAAAGAAGTGCAACATGATGAACAAGAACATCAAACCTCCTATCATTTTTCACACATGTGGAAAGGCTGGACACATCTCAAGGTTCTGTAGATCTAGAACTCAAATACAAGATTATACTAAGAAATAAATATTTGAAGAAGAAGGAGAAGTCAAGTTTTTTCAATAAAAAGAAGATTCAAGAAAAATTTGGGTTGAAGTAAAGAAGGACAATGATGTTGACAAAGTAGTTGATGCATCCACAGTGGATGCATCCTCTATTTCTGGTTGAATAGACCTTCCTGGTCTTAGGGGGAGCTATTCTAGCTCAGAACCCCTACATGGCTGGTATACTCACCTCTCAGTATGCGCCTATGAATTCATGCTTATGATAACATGATATAGTAGTATGCATACACACATTGTCTATATTGCATTCAGAACAAAGTTTGAAACTCTCTTTGAAAACTGCGTACGGTTGCAAACATTAAATGCAGTAACTTTTATAAAAGATATAAGTCTTGTTGGAAAGTTGACTTCCTGAGGAGGCATGACTCATTTTGTTTTGTCATCATGGAAACAAAGTCATACTAATTTTCTGTCAAAGATAACTCAGAAGGAAAAATGACTAAGTATGAAAATAGGGTAGAAAGAGATAATCAGCGATCAGCACATCAGCACACGAGTGAGAGATTGATTTAGCACATGCACATTCAAATATATGTTCTATGACATGTGTATATACTACATCCATACATTCATAGTATGGAACAATAGTATAGAGAAGTTACAGATAGAATAGTAGACTAGCAGTCCAGAAGACAGAGCATGGAAGCTGACTAGTGTTTTGATCAGTGTGAATTATTTTGTTATGTAATGGCTAAGCACCTTTTATTATATTTTTTTAATGATGTAATTAGAATTGTTGTAAACACGCTTGAGCTAACATGTTTGTAAGTGTTGTGTAATTTTTTTTAGGGCCGACTACAGTCTTGTATTGGGTCGCACCTATTCGGATATGAACATATAAGTTTGTAATGTAAATTTATGTTACCAGTGTTGATTATTATGTAAGAGGAAGATATAGAAGAGTATTATGATGAAGTTAGTATATGATATAGCTCTTTGAGAAAATAAGAGCATTCATGCATACACAAAACTGATCAGAAAATAGTGTCATCACAGCAGTTCACTTTTGATATAGTGTATATCAACTTTCAGAAGGCTGTAGCCTTCACCCTATTGGGAAGTGAGCCATATACCTTTAATAGGGTTTTTTAAAATACTCCTAATAGGGTTAGACCTTTAACTAGGTCATTGTACTCATATTGTAAAGACTACTTCTAACAGGGCAAAGGAACTTTAATAGGTTCGTTATACTAGTACAATATTTGTGGGTACTAATTCCCACCCGGGTTTTCCTCTGATCAAGGTTTCCCCATAATCATATCATGTGTTACGATTTCTTATGTTAAGCTTCATTAAATGAATGTTTGATTTATGTTTAAGTTTCTGAAAATATTATTATAGACAAACACTGGTTCACCCCCC